>CM046444.1:89526193-89791062 GCA_025506515.1 Flaveria trinervia
GTGTAGCTTCGAGAAGGGGTGGGTTTGACGACCTCTCAGACCAAATTCAAAATCTGGTTCTGAACCACCCCTTTAGTTTTTCCAGCATGATATTCTCCTACTTGGTGGAGAATTTGGAGGTAAAGGGAAAAGAGGGGTTCTATATGTACCCCAGATTCTTACAGCTCATCTTCAACGAGAAGCTGCCTCAGTTGCCCAAAGAGAGTCATGACGCAGTGGCCTTGGAAATAATGGATGACACTACTTTGGGCAGGATGAGAGTTTACAGGGGAAAGCAGATTAAGCCCCAAGTGAAGAGAATGATTGGCCACTTAGCAGATGAAAGCTATGTGGCACCGGGGAGACGCCAATGGCATCACGAGGACAGTGACTCCGACGTGGAGCCAATTGTCCTCCCTACTGATGATTCTGAGGAGGATGACATTGAGGATGAGGCTGTTCCATCCCGAGGCATTGTGTCTGACTCTGTTCCCTGGTGTCTGTCTCACCTGCTGAGGTAACTGAGTCAGCAGGATTCCATCAAGATTTTGTGCTTACCGAGGAAGATGAAGATGAATCTGATCAGGAGCCATTGACCCAGACTGTGGGAAGGAAAGTGGTTCCCACAGAACACGGGTTGAGGGTTGTCGGTGAACAACCGAGAGGCTCCGGAGATACAGAGACTGATCCATCATATGCTCCAGAGTCCTCAGGCGGGATTGAAGGGGGAGCATCCACCTCGAGGGGAACGAGGAGAAAACGGATGGCTCAAACCCATGGCCAGAAAAAGAAAAAGCGTAAGGTAACCTTCATCACCACCACATCCCCATACCTTCCACCACTACCACCTCTGCAGACACACCTTCCACCACCATACCTCTCCCCACAGCAACCACAACCACCACCATACCGATCACCACAAGCCAGACCCTACCACCACTACTTCATTCACCCCACACCACCACCATCATCCAAACCTTACCCGATATTCACCACCTCCACCACCACCACTAGCCACCAAACCGAGCCCTCAGCCTACCCCCACACACCTCTAGATCTCCTCTACCTCCAATCGGGGTAGAGGAACAGCTGGCAGCCTTAAATAGAATGGTGTTACGACTGCTGGCGGCTGATGAGGAAAAGACCTCTCAGATCCGCCAGCTCACTGACCTGACTGCTGCACAATCGCAGAAAATTGCAGAGCAGGATCGAGCTATTAAGGAGCAGGCCCAGAAATTGGCTGCTCAGAACACTCAGTTGGACTAACTCCGAGCACAAAGCGTCACAGCAGGTAAGCAGATAGAAGAGTTGGAAAAGGCGAAGAGGTCCATTTTGCTAAAATTGAAAGGATCAAAGGAGGAACCTGTAAAGATAAAGGATGGAGAAAGAGATAGTGAGGATGATGATGATCATGATGACAGTGATTCTGATGAAGAGAAAACAGAAGAGTGGTGTGCAGATGAAGAGACTGAAGAAGGAGAAGCAGCTAAATCTGTCTCAGCTCCCGGTCAAGAGCAGAGAACAAAGAACTGACAGGATCAGTCAGCTTCTACTTCTGCACCTTCACACGAAGAGACTAGCATACAGGATAAAAGTAAATAGTGGATGTTTATGTATTTAATTACTTTTGTATTCTGTATTGAAAAACGATGTACTGAATGTTATATTAACTTAATGCATTTTGTTTGATATATTACTAATGATTTAAATGTGAAATGTGTAAATCAAACAGATCCAAAGTACCACAGAGATGAGTTTGATATGCTCCCCTTCAACAGGTCAAGTGTCAACTCACAATGATTCTTGATCTGCAAGGGATTGTCAGAAGGTCAGTGAGTTATACACCTGAAGAAGGTGAAATAATTCACGACCTATCTAACGAGCAACTGGCAGAAATGTTCAGACTCAATCCTGATGATATTGTCAAGGATGCTCCAACAGTTGATTCAACCAATGACGACGAACTACACGACGTTGATGAAGTTGAGGTTGAAGATATTACTGCTGAAGAGTACCCTCAATACGCTGACAACGCGGGTAATGTGGTCCCCAATCTGGGTGAGTCCCTTGTCAGTGATATGTTTGAGGTACTAGACAAGATGGAGCAGGAAGCAGGAAAGACTGAAGGAACAGCCCAAGCCTCAAACGATGACGTATACATTCGAAAGGCTGAATGGGCTGAATGTTTTAAAGAAGTCAGGGCCCAACGTGATGCACCGAAGAGGGATGCCTACACCAAGTTCTACAGCGTCAAGAAACATCTTATGGTGTCAGGCAGGATTATAGCATGGGCATATTTTGATGATCTTAACGTTTATGCCGTTAAGAGGGAAAGGGCATAGAGTACTTTAGATTTCCACATGATCTAAAACTCTACCTGGATTTGAGCTCAACCAGCTGGCCAAGTTGAAGCTGTTGTATGCTGACCCGAGAAAAATGTCAGGCTGGTTTGAGGTTGCCTTCAAGAAAGAGTACCACACCAAATGGATTAACTTCAGACCTCAACAACCTACAAGGTATATTAGAAGGTCTGAGATGGATGCCATTACTGGAAAACCTAAGATTGTGTTGAAGTGGAGTCCTCCTCGCACTATGTCGAGAATCCCTCTCAGGGAAATGCCACAGGACTTCACTCCACACTTCAAATGGTGGTACTATGATTGGAGAACTGCTGAAGCTGTCATAGTTCTGAACAAAGGGGATCAAATGGATACTGTCAGGGTATTCGACCCAATGTGGCTAACCAACTTGTCTGCTAATGATGTCTATACATTATACAAGTGGCCACTGTTCTATGACACACAAGACATTGTACAAGCCATCCAGTTCCAAAATGTTATACGACTTTGTTCGCGTTTGATATTCACGCGGGAGTCACAAGAGGACAAGTACAAGAATATGAGTAGGTAATGAAGAAAACAAGACATTAGAGAGATCTAGGTCCAAGGGGGAGTTTGTTGATACATGTATGTCCCTAGATCGTGATATGTGATGTAATAGATCTTGTTTGGTATGATTAATGAACTGATATTGATAGTCTGTTGGTTATAATGTTTAATAGTTCACTAATGAGTCGTAAACGAATTGATTGGGTTTATGATTACTTGAATGATTACATATAATATTATATAATAACTAAAACATTCAAACTTAACTTAATGAAGTTCCCATGCGAATGGCTCATGCGAATGAACCATAAGCATGAAGAACCTCATACGATTGACTCAGTCGCAGACTGAACCAGGAGACTGGATCAGTCGTACGACTGTAACATAAGATTGGCTCAGTCGCACGACTGAACACTCAGTCGCACGAATGAACCAACCACATGGTTCAATCGCACGACTGAACCAAACTAATGGTTCAGTCGCACGATTGAAGAGTGCCAACCTATAAATACAACTCAATTCGTGAAAAACAGGGAGATTCGATCAAGTTCAATTCCATATGAACCCTAGCCGTCCAGAAACCTTCCAAATCGTTCTCCAAGTTCATAGAACACATTAGATCGATTCCTTATCGATTTCTAACGTTCGTTTCAATCCTTGATTGATTCTTCGTGTGTTCTCACTGATTGGATCGCCAATCAAATAGGATTCCGCACTATTTGATCCGGTATACACGTGATCTCTAGGTATTTCCGTCGAATACCAGGTCCTAACAGCAAGGTGGCCAGTTTGAAGTATCTTGAGGATGAAGAAAGAACAGAGAAAGAAATTTCAAAGAGAAATTTGGGTTTTTAGGTTTGGAGAAGAAACAAATGATAGAAAGAGGGGGGAAACATTGAGTATATATGTGACAAAGATTTCACATAAAGTTTAATGAGAGTATAACTTTGAAATCCGGATGTCGGTCCCACCTCTGAAAAAGTCATTTACTTCTTGGAAGTCAAAAAGCTTCTGAAGGTTAGTTATCTTCGGAAGTTTTAATTAAAAAGCTTCCAAAGCTAAAATGACTTCGGAAGAATTTCCTGAGAGTTTTGAGAATTTTGCTTCGGAAGAGAAATTAAAACTTGAGTGCTTTATATATAAACCAACAAAGCTTCCGAGAGTTATTTTTGCTTCGGAAGTAAATGGTCCTTGAAAATAAGTAAGTGTCTGAGACAAGTATTTAAGCTTTTGAAGATAAATTTGAGAGCTCTTCCGAATGTAAATTTCTTAGACAGTTATTTATTTTGAAGGCATGATTTACTTTCGAAGTTAAAAGCATAACTTCCGAAGTATCAGAAATTTTTCAAAAGTCTAAGGAAAGTCTTCAAAAAGAAATTTTCATCCAAAGAAAACATAAGCTTACGAAAGTGATGAACGAGACAACTTAAGACACATAATTTTTATGAAATAAAAAGAATTAGTTTTAAGAAAAGCTTACTCAAAGTTTATCATCCCAATAGCTGATATTAGATATTTAAATCGCTGTTCATCAAAAGCCTTTGTAAACAGATCAGCATATTGTTCATCTGTGTGAACTTTGACTAGTTTAATTAATCTTTTTTCATAGTTATCTCTTTTTAAATGATACCTGATAATGACGTGCTTTGTCCTTGAGTGCTACACAGGGTTCTCTGTGATTGAGATAGCACTATTGTTGTCTATATGAATGGGAGTCTCCATGAAGTTAACACATAGTCCAGCATCTAATTTTGAATCCAAAGTACTTGAGCACAGCAGCTTGCAGCAGCAATGTATTCAGCTTCAGCAGTTGATGCAGACACACAGGATTGTTTCTTGCATGGCCATGAGACAACCCTTCCACCAAGAAATTGACATCCCCCAGATGTAGACTTTGCAGTCATGTTGCAACCACCATAGTCACTATCTGTATAGGCATACAGATTGAAGTCAGAATTCTTGGGATACCATAGGCCAAGTGTTGACGTACCTTTGAGGTATCTTAGAATCCTTTTGACAGTGATACGGTGAGACATCTTAGGGTTGGCTTGATATCTTGCACAAATGCATATAGCAAACATGATATCAGGCCTGCTAGCAGTAAGATACATAAGTGACCCAATCATAGCCCTGTATAAGTGCTCATCTACACACTCCCCCTCAAGATCAAGACCAAGGATTGGTTCCTAGCTATGGGAATCTTAGCAATCTTACAGTCAGTCATGTTGAACCTCTTAAGCATGTCTTGAACATACTTTGACTGACTTATGAACATGTCATCTTCAACTTGCTTCACTTGAATTCCCAGAAAGAAATTGAGTTCCCCCATGGCACTCATTTCAAATCTGTCTTTCATCAGCTTCTCAAAGTCTATGTAGTGCTTTGGATTAGTTGAACCAAAGATGATGTCATCCACTTATACTTGAACTAGCAATATGTCTTTTCCTTGTCCTTTGATGAAGAGAGTTCCATCTATAGTACCTCTCATGTATCCATGTTTACAAAGATACTCTAATAGTGTCTCATACCATTTCCTGGTTGCCTGATGTAGCCCATAGAGAGCTTTGTCAAGCTTGCAGACATAATCAGGGTGATCAAGATCTACAAAACCAGGTGGTTGTTTGACATAAACCTCTTCATCTATCACTCCATGTAAAAAGGAACACTTCACATCAAGTTGAAAGACCTTAAAGTTCTTGGATGCAGTAAATGCCAGGAATATCCTAACAGCCTCTAATCTTGCAATAGGAGAAAAGACATCAGTGTAGTCAATCCCTTCTTCTTGTGTGTATCCTTGAACAACGAGTCTAGCTTTGTTCTTGATGATGATGCATCTATCATCCTTCTTGTTCCTAAACACCCATTTGGTTCCAATTGTAGTCTTCGTAGAAGGAAGTGGATAGAGGTTCCAAACTTTCTGCCTTTTGAATTGAAGCAGCTGTTGTTGCATAGCTCAACCCAACTTCCATCCATTAGAGCTTCATCAACTTTCTTTGGCTCTATCTGGGACATAAAACAAGAGTGAAGAGAAACATTTGCTCTGATACCAAATACAGGATCGTTGAAGGGTGTAAGTTACAACACAACAACACAAAGAGGATATTAACTAAACTTTAATCAAACCGTAAACTCGATTAACCAAGTTGAGATGCTAAGAACACATGTAATGTAAGAGAGATAGAACATAAAGAACACAAGTGTATGTGTTGATACATGTATGTCCCTAGATCATGATATGAATGTAATAGATCTTGTTTGTCTGATTGTGAGGTAATGCTTGGAATGATTAGTGAAATGATATTGTTTGTTTGTTATTTAAAATGTTAATATTTCGTTAATGAGTCGACGTTGAATTGGTTAATTAGGTTTGTGGTTGCTTGAAGTGTTACACATAATGTTATATTAATTAATTAATACATCAAACTTAACAAAATGAAGTTCTCATGCGAGTGGCCCATGCGAATGGACCATACCCATTAATATCCTCATACGAATGACTCAGTCGCACGACTGAACCAGGAGACTGGATCAGTCGTATGATTGTAACATAAGATTGGCTCAGTCGCACGACTGAACACTCAGTCGTGCGGATGAATTAACCGCATGGTTCAATCATACGACTGAACCAGGAGACTGGATCAGTGGTATGATTGTAACATAAGATTGGCTCAGTCGTACGGATGAATTAACCGCATGGTTCAATCATACGACTGAACCAGGAAACTGGATCAGTGGTATGATTGTAACATAAGATTGGCTCAGTCGCACGACTGAACACTCAGTCGTGCGGATGAATCAACCGCATGGTTCAATCGCACGACTGAACCATACTAATGGTTCAGTCGCACGAATGAACAATACTAACCTATAAATACAACCCAATTCGTGGAAAAAATAGGGCTTTCATTAATTACGATTCCAGACGTACCCAAGCCGTCAAGAAGCCTCACATCTCGTTCTCCAAGTTCACAGAACACATTAGATCGATTCCCAATCGACTTCTAACGTTAGATTCAATTCTTGATTGATTCTTCGTGTGTTCTCACAGATTGGATTGCCAATCAAATAGGATTCCACACTATTGATCTGGTCTACATGCTAATCACTAGGTATTTCGTTCATATACCAGGTCCTAACAAGTGGTATCAGAGCTTTGGCTCTTGATTACGTGTGATTCAATCAAGATTGATAAAAATTTGTGTTTTTGCATTAAAACGCATTTTTTGGTGTCAAAAGTGATCTTGGACGTTCCCTGTTCAGCAAAGTTTGGTTTCTACGGACTTAGGCGATTAGACCATGCGAAAATTCGAATTTTTACGGTTGAAACACGTTTAACCTAGAAAATTTCTCAAAACAGCAGCTTCAGTCGCACGAGAGTCCATTCGCACGACTGGACTTCATTCGCATAGTCCAGATGCACGATTGGACCTAGTCGCATCTCCATTCGTACGATTGAACCGTTCGTTCGCATTGCTCATACGCATCATATTCATTCGCACGATTGAGCCAATTGCTTAGTTCAGCCGCACGATTGAACCAGTCGCAGAGTTCATACGCACGACTAGACCATCGCATCCTTCATCGCACCAGTGACAGTTTGTTTTTTCATTAACTAAGTTATTCGCCATGGAAGATCAAATGTCAGCCTTTACTGCTAGGAAGGACTCTAGGATATAGAACCTGCTGTTGCTTGAGAGTGAGGTGGGTAATCGTAATAAACCCCCAAGCTCTTGACGTTAGATGAGTTTCCCCACTGGAAACAACGTTTTGAGATCTACCTCATGGAGTGGATCCTAATCTATGGGAAGCCATCAAGATGGTTATAGTACACTGGTGGAAGCTGATGGAGTTAAGCTAACGTTATGAGGGATGGCGGACGTGCAGAAAGTTAAATACAATGCAGAGAAAAGAGTTTATGCATTGATTATACAGTCTTTTCCTAAAGCAATATTCCACCAGTACTCAGAGAATAAGCAGTCCAAGAAACTTTGGGATGAGCTAGAAAAGAGGTATGACAGGAATGCTTCGTTGAAGTCAATCAGGCTAAAGAGTTAAAGAAGGAATTCGATAACTTCTCATCGATGGGAAACAAGAGTTTAGACGACGTTATAGATAGATTCTACCATCTGATGAGTGAACTGCATACACAGGGGGTGCTACTACCATGGAAGAGAAAGTTAGTAACTTTGCAGATGGATTGCCAGAAAAGTGGGCTTCATTCGTGTCTAACCTTAGACAGAATGGAATGCTGCAAAACTGGATATAATGACTTCATTCTTAAGTTGCGAGAAGAGGCACTTAGGATGAAGTACAGAGCTCAGAAGTCTTTGTACAATCAAATCAGCTTTATACACGCCACGCCTCAAGCTAAGACATCTCGGCACCTCTCCAGACTGCATTTGTGTCTAGCTCATCGGGTCCTTCACATGCGTCTCCTTCAGAATCAGACACGTTGGGACTTTCTTGTACCCACTATATTGGATCCGAAGCAAGTGCTACTAAATGAAGACCGAGAATCTCGGTAATGTGACTGTGGAAGTAGCTCGAGAACACATCGATCTTTTGGCTGCAGTGGTTCATTCTTATGATGAACTTGTTGCTGGAAAAGATTGGAAACTGCCATCTGGCAGACGAGGACTACGAGCAGGTGGACGAAACGGAGCTTGAGAGGATGGACATAATGTGGGCCTTAGCTAGTGCTGTCCGAAGGGCAAATAAGTTTAAAACAAACCGGACAGAGCAAGTGACTTGCTTCAACTACGGAGAGAAGGGGCACTTCAAAAGAGAATGTGTTAAGCCTAAGAAGACGGGTAGCGGGAACCCGTTGTCATCCTTCACCCGTCAAGACAAGCAAGCTACCAGTTCTACTTCATAAGCAAGGATCCAAAAGCCTTGACTGCTCATGATGATGAAGGACAGGATTGGAGCTTTAGGTTTATCTCACCAGGGGAATCAAACATTGCAAGTGTAGAAGATATTGACAATGATCCGCTAGTGAAGGAGATGTAGCAGTTGAGATAGCGATGTCACATAGTGAAGAAGCAACTGCTACCGAGGTCATTACATGCCTAAAGAGGAGACTACCACATCAGAGACAGAAAGACAGAATCACCAGAACCAGAGACAACTGATGTGGTGTTGATGGCTAACTCTTCTGAATCAACTCAGGTAAGAACTACTAACCAAATGTTTGATAATCATGCTTGTTTTGATTGTGATACTTTTAGGAATAGCATAGATGAAAATTTTGCTAGGTTATTAGATCATAATAATAACTTAGTAAAAGATTTGCATCTGTGCACTGAGGCTAACAGGGTATTAAAACTAAATGAGCAGATTTATAAAGAAAAGATAGACCTTTTGACTAAACAGGTTAGGGAAACCGAAGTAGTTGCTTTTAACCAAGCTAATGACATTAGGTATTATCTAAACTCCCAAGAAGACACTAAGAAGCAAAAGGCAGTTCTAGAAGTAGATGTAAATTCTTTAAATAGAAACTGCACAGTTGACTAGTTCTTCACACATAGTCCAACACTTAGTGAGAGAAAGGAACAACGGGGAGGGATTGGGTTATAAAGTGGTTCCACCACCACCTGAGACTTTGAGAGAAAGGATCAGGTGGTGTCTACTCCTCTTGTTAGTGATCCAGATTCCTTATGTTCATATATTGACTCTGGAAACAAACAAAAGGAGGCCATTTCAAAAGCAAAGGGTAAATTGGCTTGTGTTAATCTGGAAAAGGAATTTGAAAAGTTAACTTATGTCAGAGTCAAACAGAGTCAAATCAGAACCTAAAAAGACTTCTAAGGTTGATCGTTCACATATTTCAAGTCAATACCCAATTAACCAAAAAGAAAAAAATGTTAAACAGGTTAAAACAGTTAACTTTGTTGAACCAAGAGAACATCCAAAGAACCAGAGTCAAAACCTAGAGTGAGTGATGTTACTAGAGTGTCACACAATTCTCCACAAAGAAAGTTTAATCATCAAGTTGATAGCAGGTCGTGCTACAACTGTGGTGAATATGAATACATTGCCTCCTGTTGTCATTTCTATGAGACACCTAGGAAGAAGATTGAACCTTAGGTTTCAAAGCCTAGGTCTTCTAAGAGGAATTCTTGACTCCACCTAGAAGAACTAGTGAACATAAAATTCAACCTGTAAGTCAGTCGACTGTTTATCACAAACAGGCCTTGCACAAATCTGCATTATGGAAGGAGAAGACATCCTCTGTGTCTGATAATGATGACAAGAAGGAACATGAGCTACCCTCATCCTCTAAGGGTCAATGGGTGGAATTTATTTGTGTGATGCCTCTGGGAAACCCAAGCCAGTAAAGGCTTGGGTTCCTAACCCAAACTAATCCTTTACTTTGTACGTGCAGGGTGTTCGATACAGTGCTAAAACTAACACGTGGTTTGTAGACAGCGGAGCATCCAGCACATGACAGGAAACATGGCTCTTTTATCACAACGTCAAGCAAATAAAAGGAGGGCATGTTTCGTTTGCTGGAAACAAGGGAGGCTATATCACAGCCCAGGGAGAAGTGGGGAATCAAAAGTTAAGTTTGATAAGGTGAACTATGTTCAACAACTACAAAATAACTTACTTACTATTTCCCAAATATGTGACAAGGGATTTAAAGTCATCTCCACAACAAGAAGTGTTACGTGCTAAAGAAAGACTACGTGATCCCAGAGGATCAAGTTCTGATGACTGCTTCAAGATATAAGATCTTTATGTTTTGGATCTGTCAATAGCTTCTACAACTGATCATGAGGTTCATTGTTTTCTATATAAAGCTACTGAAAAGGATTCCATCTCCTGGAATAGGAGAATGGGACTATTAGTCAATGGAAGATGAATCACTTGATTCAGAAGGATCTGGTGAGAGGAGTTAATGTCAAGAACTTCCAGCTTCCTGACTTTTGTGTAGCTTGCAAGAAAGGCAAACAGACGAAGAAGTCTCATACGGAAAAGAAAGTTCATTCAATAGAACTTCCTCTTGAACTTCTTCACATGGATCTGTTTGGTCCAGTCAGTACAAAGAGCATTGCAGCCGACTTGTACTGTTTTGTGGTCACTGATGACTACTCAAGGTTCACTTGGGTAATGTTTCTAAAATCCAAATCAGAAACATTTGAGTCATTCAAGGAGTTGGTAACCACACTGGAATCTCTCTACAAGCTGAAGGTTAGACAAGTATGCTCAGACAACGGAACATAATTCAAGAACCAGTGGATGGAGGCATACTGCAAGGAAAAAGGAATTGTGCATCAATTCACTTCTACCTACACGCCTCAGATGAATGGCGTTGCTGAGGTAAGAACAGAAGCTTCATAGAGACAGCACGACTATGCTGGCAGACTCGAAACTGCCTATCCAATTCTGGAATGAGGCAGTGGCGAATGCATGTTATACATTGAATCGAGTCCTGATAGTCAAGCGCCACGGAAAGACATGTTACGAGCTACTACAAAGACGCAAACCGAATTTGGAGTATCTTGAACGATTTGGCGCGCCATGCACACTTCTGAAGAAGACACAAGAAGGTAAATTCAGCGAGAAGGCATATGAAGGAATCTTTCTAGGATAAAACATACCGAACAAGCGAGTTTACAACAACTCAACGGGTCTAGTAGAAGTGTGGTGTAATGTTGACGTTCAGAGATATACCACACCACCCCTGGCAAAGGACCCGCCTACTTTTTCGACTATGATGGATTCTTCAAGTCCTTCAACATCCCTCTCTCTCCCTCGGACGACGAGTTAGCTACACGGATGATGTATGATATCTTGAATACACCAACGTCAAGCTCACTGGGAGGATCATCTACTCAGTCAGGGGGAGTAGTTGACGACAGTGACTCCTCCTCTGAAGATGAAGCTGAAGAAGATGATCAGAACAGTCCAGAGGAACAGGTTCCAGTTTCTGAAAGTCCACAAGCATCTACCAGTGATACCTTTGACTTGGAGCCTCAAACTCCAACTACCTCAGCTGTAGAACCAAATGTTCATAATCTTGGCTCTGAGGTAGCAGTTCCTACTACTTCAGGATCACGACTAAACGTCTATCATCCCCTAAACAATGTCATTGGGGATGTCAGATAAGGAGTGCAAACCCGAAATCAGCTATACTCAGCTCATTACGTCTCAGTTATGGAAAAGGGATATATTCATGATGGTGCTTATCGGTGTTTTGTCTCACAGTTTAAGCCAAAATACGTCAGTGATGCAGTAAATAATAAGGCGTGGGTGAATGCCATGCAAGAAGAACTTCTTCAGTTCAAGAAGTTAGGTGTATGGACTCTGGTTGATAGACCTAAAGGTGCTAAGGTCATTGGAACCAAATGGGTTTTAAAATGCAAGAAAGATGACCAAGGGGTCATTATGAGGAACAAGGCTCGATTAGTGGTTCAAGGATTTCGCCAAGTCGAGGGAATTGACTACAATGAGGTGTTTGTACCCGTGGCAAGGATGGAAGCCATTCGTATCTTCCTTGCCTATGCATCGTACATGAAGATTAAAGTCTATCAATTAGATGTGTCCTTCATGGGGAAATCAAAGAAATAGTCTATGTCAGTCAACCGAGGGATTTGAAGATCCTTATCATCGGGATAGAGTCTACAAGCTCGACAAGGCTTTATACGGGCTTCATCAAGCTCCAAGAGCTGGTATGAGAAACTCTCGACTCATCTTGTGAAGCACGGCTTTCGCAGGGGAGTCATTGACTGCACATGTTCATCAAAGAAAAAGATGGAGACCTACTGCTAGTACAATCTATGTTGATGACATAATATCCAGTTCAAGAATGAAGAATTATGCAAAGAGTTTGAAGCAGTTATGAAGAAAGAGTTTGAGATGAGTGTTATGGGGGAGATGAAGTTCTTTCTCGGGTTACAGGTGGATCAGACCCCAAATGGGATCTTTCTACATCAGACCAAGTATGTAGGAGACATTCTCAGTCGTTTTGACATGGAGAATGCATCTGCTACTGGGACTCCACTTGCTACGAATCACGACATAGCACCTGATGAAAATGGAGACCTTGTAGATGCCACGATGTACCGAGGAATGATTGGATCCCTCATGTATCTCACTGCCTCAAGACCTGATATCATGTATGCTACATGCTTATGTTCTAGATATCAGGTTAAGCCTAAGGTCAACCATCTGATCGGGGTCAAAAGGATTTTTCGTTATCTGAAGGGTACACCCATACTTGGGTTGTGGTATCCTTACGATGATGACTTTGAGCTCACGGCGTATAGTGACTCGGATTACGGAGGCTGCAAGATGAACTACAAGTCTACATCCTCAGGGTGTCAATTCTTTGGGAGAAGACTAGTTACTTGGCAGTGTAAGAAGCAGGCATCGGTTGCATTGTCAACCTGTGAAGCCAAATATGTTGCTGCTGCAAGTTGCTGTTCACAAATCATTTGGATTCAACAGCAAATGCGGGATTACGATTTAAAGTTCTCCTCTACTCCTATTTGTGTTAATAACTCTGCTGCAATTGCAGTAACTAAAAATCCGGTCCAACATCCTAAGACCAAACATATCGGTATTAAATACCATTTCATAAGAGACTGTTTTGAAAAGAACTTAATTGATGTGGTAAAAATTAATACTGATTTTCAACGCGTTGACCTATATACTAAAGCCTTTGATAAACCACGTTTTCAATATTTGCTAGAGGTCAACGGCGTTAAAAAGAAAAGTGAGGTTATTCCTGATGATGATAATGTGTAGTTTGATGTAGTTTAGTTAAAGCTTTCTATTTTTTTTTATTTTAGTCTGTTCAATTTAAACTCATGTTATGTGCTGTTATTAAAAATCCTAAAATAATTAAACCAGTTATGATTTTAGTATTTTAGGGGGAGAATTTGTCAGCAAGTAACATTTAAAAAAAACGAGGGAGAAGGAGTGGATAGCTAATATAAGGTACACTGTAACTGTCATACCGATTCAAACCCTTTGGAAAATGATAGTATACAGGAACAAATCAAGAGGGACTGTAAAATTTAAATTTAGAAAAGATGCAACGATTCAAAGTATAAGTCTGTGTAGTCTAAGCAATATAAAAGGGAAGATGATAAAAAACTAGTAACTCCTAAGGCAACACAACGAGTGTAGACCTAGAGGTTGCTAGACCACAAATGATATGTCGGTAGATTCAACACAATAGAGGATTAGACTTGACTGGTGATTTCAAGATCAAACAAAGTTGTTCAACTAACAGTGGGCTTCCATCTTATCACTGGTTAACACAGTCAACAATATTCAATGGAAGGGAAATGAGCATGTAAACACCACAAATTTGTGCGGATGACCATAAATAGAGCAAAGCAAGAAAAAAATGAAAGACAAATGCTATAAAGCTAATGACTTATGTTTTTGGTGCATTTTGTGCAAAATAATATTAAGCTGCTCTAACAAGGAGATAGGTTGTGTGCCTCTCTGCTGTGCGATGGCACTGACCTGAGAATAAGCATAACCTAGATATTCTAGAATTCATTGTTCTTTGCTGTCTCTCTGCTGTGCGATGGCATTGACCTGAGGACTGGCTTCTCTTTGAAAGCTCTAAGAATAGTCTCTCGTTGTAATAATACCCATAGACCACTCAAAAGCTCCTGTGGAATGTTGATTACCATATAAGTGTGGGATCCGCAAATGTTAGTTAAAATAATTAAACCTAAAACAATCACCAGTTTGTGTCAAAAGTCTGTGTATGGATTTGAGTGTAGAAACATATTGACAATCATTGTGGCTGCAATTCTTGAAAGTTCAAATCAATGTGGTAATCTAAGACTTACAGTATGATTTCCTAAAGTTGCTAACGACTCTGGATGAACACCAAGAATCGAGCATCAAAAGATTTTGATAACAAGTCCAAAATGATTTGACTTGCCTGTATGATTCCAAAATTGAATTGGTCCAGGTCTGGTCAATCTAAGTTGAAGCTGTCTATTCTGGAACCAAATCCAGTAGATTTCCATCTTAGGATTTATCTCTCACAAAAGGCAAAAACAACTCATATTTTTTATTCTTTAGTTTAAATTTTCTAATTTAGTTAGTCGTTTTAGTTTGTTTGTTTGTCTGACTACATCAGGGAAATCAGTAAGGGATCAACTCACTAAAAGGGTCATGTCTGAGATGACCACATTTGGTTTAAAAGTTTAAAACAGTCACGTCTGAGGTGATCAAAAAGTTTTCAAGTCAAAACGATCATGTCTGAGATGATCAAATGCTTATAACATTAATTAATACAATTAAAGGGGTTTTAAATGATACATATTCAAATTGGTAGAAAATTTAATAAGTATGACCCATTCGCACGAATGGACCATACGTATGGACCAATCATACGAATGGAAGCCATTCGTAGGAATGGAAGCCATTCGTACGAATGGACGATGAATATGGACCATCCAACCGAATGACCCATACGATTGGACCAGTCGGACGCTTAAGGGCGGACGAGTGAGTCAGTCGCATGACTGAGATCCAGTCGGACGACTGAAGAAGGACGACTAAACCAATCACACGACTGAGTCCCACTCGCACGAATGAAAGGTGCGTATGAGCTCAGTCGCAAGATTGAATCTAGGGTTAGTATATATAGAGGGGGAGTCGGTCGCAGAGACTCACCACCCTCAAATTAACCTTGAATCACACGACTTAACGCCACTCTGCCCAATTTCATTTGATCTCTAATCCCCCCGTTTCTGATTACTGACATATACATCAACTCTACAGGTAATATATGGTAAAGAAGCACTCCCATAACTTTCAATTTGATGCAAATTCGGTACATTTGGACTCGGAAAGGAACCGAGACTTAAGTGACTAAATCACCTAACTAAATGACTCAAACAAAAGAAAGTAAAGGTGTTAGGTGTTATCAGAATGTATTGCGAGTCAAATGAACCAGATAACGATGTCTAAAACTCAAAAATGGTGAAAAAGTGAATTTGAATCGAACAATCAGTACATCATGCGAATGGACAGATTGATGAACTTCAGTCGCACGACTGAAGGGTGCGAACTGCTTAAACGCACGACTGAACCATGCGTATGAAGTTCAATCGCACGACTAGTGTAACCGCATGAGGTTATATACGTATGAGCCGAGTCGAACACTCAGTGGTACGCATGGGATCAGTCGGACGACTAAACCCCATTCGCACTGTTCAATCGCACGACTGATCTCAGTTGCACAATCTCAATCGCATGACCGAAAGATTTTCTTCAAGTTTAAGTGTTTCATGACTTTCTTAGCCAATGGTATTAATGTTTACTATCTTTGTGTAACAGATGGGGAGTCGATGGATTATGAGCACGAAGCACAATATATGTGCTCATCTGGACTTGACATCCAGAAATGCTGCTGATTTCTCTGGCCTCATCACATTTCTACTGAGATCGAGGATTGCACATGCCATATCTACTCCTGTACTCCTTATCGATCCATTCAGCAGGCCTTCTGGGAAGGCGCTATAGTTGATAGATCGTCTGAGCCTCATTGCATCAGAAGTACCGTCTTGGAGAGGCTATTACGATCTCATAGGAGGATCTAAGGATCATATTACAGTTGGGGGATGACACTGATTGTCCGACTCGATTACACCCTCACAGTCAGAGGATGCTTTCTTAGAGCCAAGTACTCTAGGGACATCAATGTTGGGGTACTCAACAAGAGTAACCCTGTCCCTAGTTTAAGTATCTTGCACACGTGCTGCTTAAGTGCATAGCTTCCAAGAAGGGAAGTTTTGACAAGCTATCCGACCAGATATAAGAATGCGTTGTTGCGTTGGTGCTAACCACCCGTTCAGCTTCTCCAAGATGATCTTCACCTACCTGGTGGAGAACATCGAGGGAAAAGGGAAGGAAGGCTTCTATATGTACCCGTGGTTTATGCACATGATCATAGATCAGAAGCTTCCCTCCCTGCCGAAGGAGAAGGAGGATGCGGTAGTCCTTGAGGTGATGGATGACACTACCTTGGGGAGGATGAAAGTGTGCAGGGGGAAGCGAGTGAAACCCCCTGTCAGGAGGTTGTTTGGGCATCTGGCCGGGAGGACTACGTGGTGCCAGCAAAGAGAAAGTGGCGCCACCATGATAGTGACTCTGATGTGGAGCAGATTGCTCTACCCACTCGTGACTGGATGATGATGACAGTAGGGATGCTGGAGACGGTATGCCTATTCCACCTAGAGGCACTGTGTCTGATGTTGTACCTCCAGTGTCCGTCCCAGCTGGAGAAGTAGCCGAGTTAGCTCGATTCCATCAGGATTTTGTTCGGGGTGCAGAGGAGGAGGAGGAGTCGGATGAGGAGCCCCTAACACGAACTGTGGGAAGCAAAGTTGTTCCCACAGAACATGGGCTAAGCGTGGTTGGTGAACACCCAAGAGACTCCAGAGAGACTGATACTGACCAAAGTTATGCACCGGGGTCAACAGGCAGGGTTGTAGGGGGAGCATCCACCTCACCGGGGACGAGGAGAAAAAGGATGGCTAAGCCCCATGGTCAGACGAAGAAGAAGCGTCGGTTGACCTTCGTTACCACCATAGCCTCTACTTCCACCACAGCTACCACAGCCACCACCATACTCCGACTATAGTATAGATACCATCCACCACCACAGCCACCACATCCACCACAACTACCACAGCCACCACCATACCTCCCACCACAATACAGATTCCATCCCCCACCATATCCTTTACTCCCACATCACATCCACCATTTCACATACCTATCTTCACTACAGCCACCACCACCACCACTTCACACCAAGCACGACCCTCAGCCCATCCCACACATACTTATGGATCACCTCTACCTCCAATCGGGGTAGAGGAACAACTGTCTGTGCTGAACAGGATGGTGATGCGCTTACTGGCTGCAGATGAGGAGAAGGCAGCCCAGATCGCCAGCTTACTGACCTGACTGCTGCACAATCTTATCAGATTGCAGAGCAGGCTCGAGTTATCAAGGAGCAGGCCCAACAGATGGCTACTCAGAGCACTAAGATAGCCCAACTCCAAGCACATAATGTCACATCAAGCAAGAAGATAGAGGAGTTGGAGGAGGCAAAGAAGACTATCATGTTAAAGCTGAAAGGATCTAAGGAGGATCCCTTGAAGATCAAGGAAGGGGACGGTGATGAAGATGATGATGAGGATGATGAGAGTGATACATAGGAGAATGAGGAAACCGAAGGAGATAGGACAAAGAGAAGGACGATGATGATGAAGCAGAAGGAGGGGACGCAGCTGCATCGGCCTCTACTTCAGGTCAAGAGAAAAGGTCAAAGAACAGACAAGACCAACCTGCTTCTACTTCTGCTCCTCCAAGTGACGAGACGATGATACAGGATAAAACTAAAGAGTAGATGTTTATGTATTTATTTACTTTTGTATTTGAATCATGTATTGAAAACGATGTATTGAATGTTATATTAAGTTAATGCATTTCTGTTTGATTAATTACTAATGATTTATGTGTGAATGTTTAAATCAAACAGATCCAAATTACCAAAGAGATGAGTTTGATGTTGCTCCCCTTCAGCAGGTCAAGACTCAGCTAACAATGATTCTTGATCTGTAAGGGATTGTTAGGACGTCAGTGAATTATACCCTTGAAGAAGGGGAAATAATTCATGACCTATCAAACGAGCAACTCGCAGAGGTTTTCAAGCTAAATCCAGATGAGATAGTGAAAGATGCTCTGACATGCGATTCGACTAGTGACGAAGAGCTCAACGATGTTGATGAAGTCGAGATCGAAGATGTCACTGCCGAGGATTACCCTCAGTACGTTGACAATGAGGGTAATGTTGTCCCCAATCTGGGTGAATCCCTTGTCAGCGATACTTTTGAGGTGTTGAACAAGATAGAGCAAGAAACAAAGAAAGCAGTAGGAACAGCCCAAGCCTCAAATGATGATGTCGACATTCGAAAGGCTGAGTGGGTTGCATGTTTTGAAGAAGTTAGAGCCCAACGTGCTGCACCAAAGAAGGATGCCTACACCAAACTCTACAGAGTCAAGAAACATCACAAGGTGTCAGGAAGGATCATAGCATGGGCGTATTTTAAGGATCTTAATGCTTATGCGGTTAAGAGAGAACAGGGCATAGAGTACTTCAGATTCCCACATGATCTGAAGACTCTACCAGGTTTTGAGCTCAACCAGCTGGCTAAGCTAAAGCTTTTGTATGCTGAACCGAGTAAGATGTCAGGCTGGTTTGAGGCTGCCCTAAAGAAGGAGTACCACACCAGATGGGTTAACTTCAGACCCCAACAGCGTACTAGGTATATTAGAAGGTTTGAGGTTGGTGCCATTACTGGCAAGCCCAAGATAGTGTTGAAGTGGAATCCTTCACGCACAATGTCAAGAATCCCACTCAGGGAAATGCCATAGGACTTCACTCCACATTTTAAGTGGTGGTACTACGATTGGGGAACAGCTGAAGCAGTCATATTCCTAAGCAAAGACGGAAAATGGATACGATCAGGGTATTCGACCCGATGTGGCTTACAAACTTGTCGGATAATGATGTCTATACGCTATACAAGTGGCCACTGTTCTATGATACGCAAGATATTGTACAAGCCGTCCAGTTCCAGAACGTTATACGACTCTGCTTCGCGTTTGAGATTCACACGGGAGTCACAAAAGAGGAGAAGTACAAGAAATACAAGGAGGTTATGCAGAAAATAAGAGATTAGAGAGATCTAGGTCCAAGGGGGAGTTTGTTGATACATGTTTGTCCCTAGATCATGATATGAATGTAATAGATCTTGTTTGTCTGATAACGAAGTAATGCTTGGAATGATTAATGAAATGATATTGTTTGTTTGTTATTTATAATGTTTAATATTTCATTAATGATTCGACGTTATATTAGGTTGTGGTTGTTTGAATTGTTACACATAATGTTATATAATTAATTATACATTCAAACTTAACAGAATGAAGTTCTCATGCGAGTGGCCCATGCGAATGGACCATACGCAAGAATAACTTCATACGAATGACTCAGTCGCACGACTGAACGAGGAGACTGGATCAATGGTATGATTGTAACATAAGATTGGCTAAGTCGCACGACTGAACACTCAGTCATGCGGATGAATCAACCGCATGGTTCAATCATACGACTGAACCAGGAGACTGGACCAGTCGTATGATTGTAACATAGATTGGCTCAGCGCACGACTGAACACTCAGTCGTGCGGATGAATCAACCGCATGGTTCAATCGCACGACTGAACCAAACTAATGGTTCAGTCGCACGATATGAACAATACTAACCTATAAATACAACCCAATTCGTGGAAAAAATAGAGCTTTCATTAATTACGATTCTAGATGTACCCTAGCCGTCCAGAAGCCTCACAATTCGTTCTCCAAGTTAACAGAACACATTAGATCGATTCCTAATCGATTCTAACGTTAGATTCAATTCTTGATTGATTCTTCGTGTGTTCTCGCTGATTGGATTGCCAATCAAATAGGATGCCGCACTATTTGATCTGGTCTACATGCTAATCACTAGGTATTTCGTTCAAATACCAGGTCCTAACAGTATGGTTTTCAAGAATGCAACATATTACTTTCTCTATGTTCTATTACAAGTGTTACAAAGCATATTCGAAGGATACAAGAACATGAGATACTTATACTACATCCTACAGCCGGCTATACTTTGAAAGCTAGCTGGATACAATTGACTAGACACAAACAAAATCAATTGTAGAGTCAAAAGGCAGATTGCCTTTTGACTTGTGACTATGACATGCCATAGCTCACATCCTTATCTATTACAAAAGGATAAAGTACATAAAGTAGAAAGTTACAGACTCAAGACCTCAATGTACAGCTACCAAAAGCAGGGACCTTTTCACCAACTCATGTAAGATGGTGACCTTACAGAGGTGTAGGGGAAAGGTGTCCAGCTTTATAGAACAGTATATTAGATAAAGCATGTTACTAAAAGTCTTCAGAACAAATCTTTCTTCATGAGTTGAAGCTTGAGAAGACTTTGTTTCTGAGGCTTCGGAAGACTTCATGTTGGCTTCGGAAGATATTGGTCTTGGCTTCGGAAGATTTCACACTTAGAGTATTTTTTGTTTCATGTGTGAAACTTCCTAAGCTTCTTCTTTAATGTACTTTTGCAGCATGCATGAATGACTTAAGATGTTTAGGTTGCATCAGCGTCTTCTTTAATCTCTACACATAGCAGTTGAATTATCAATATTAATTGGTCTTTGAAGGAAATTATAACCATAATCAAGCAATTGGTTTTACAGCCAAAGTATGTGTGAGCAACTTGTTGAAATAGCTATGTATTCAGCCTTAGCTGTGGATACAGATACATTTGTTTTCTTCTTGGACTGCCATCAAACAAGTCTTGGTCCTATGAATTGACATCCACCAGTTGTGGATTTTCAGTTGTTGTTGCATCCTTCATAATCATTATCTGAGTATGATTATTGAGTGAAATCACCATCCTTTGGCTACCAAATACCAAGTGCAGGTTTTCCTTTATGATATCTAAAAACTCTCTTCACAATATTTAGATGAGACTCTTTTGGATTAGATTTTTACCTAGCACAAACACACACAACAAAAATTATATTAGGTTTGTTAGCAGTTAAGTAGATAAGGGATCCTATCATTGATCTATAGAATCATTGATCAATAGATTTTCCAGTGGAATCAGGCATAATCTTGTCAATTGTTGAAGCAGGAGTCTTGCATGAAGAAGTATCAGCAAGATTGTATTTCTTCAATATTTTGTCAGGATCAGTGATCACAAGTTTGATATATTAGAGTGTAACGCAGCGCAATAAGAACAAGAATTAGACAAATTGTAGCAAGAATTTGATACTCGTATGCATTAAGAACAAATAAGGTTATAACGAGAGAATATATTTCTGTAACAAGGAATGTTTCTATGATATCGAATATTTCTGATCAAATCATTCTCATTATTACAATAGGTTGACACTCCTTATATAGAGTGCAATCGCTGCTGTTATAACGGGAAAGTGACAACTGGCAGATCTAGTACAAAATAAATAACTCTTAACAAACTACTGAAATGTTCACAACTACTGAGAACATATCAGAGTGTTAAGTACAAAATATAAAACTACTGATAAGAAACTATTGAAACTACAACGACTAAAGAACAAGCTCTTCAGTCGTTTTACAAAACTACTGAAAAGTAAACCATCACAACTACTGAAGAAGACCTCTTCAGCTGTTGTGACAACGTCTGATACTTTGGTCTTCGGCACTTGTGTCTTCAGAGTTTGTCTTCAGCACTTGTGTCTTCAGACTTTGTCTTCAGCACTTGTCTTCAGACTTTGTCTTCAGCACTTGTCTTCAGACTTTGTCTTCAGCACTTGTCTTCAGACTTTGTCTTCAGCACTTGTCTTCAGATTTTGTCTTCAGCACTTGTCTTCAGACGTTGTCTTCAGCACTTGTCTTCAGACTTTGTGTTCAGCACTTGTCTTTAGACTTTGTCTTTAGCACTTGTCTTCAGACTTTGTCTTCAGCACTTGTGTTCAGACTTTGTAATCAGTTGTTGTCTTCAGCTGTTGTGGTCTTCAGTAGTTGTTGTGACGTCTGTTGGACTTAAAGGTTTTTCTGATCCGGCTCATTGGTTCTTTTGGTCCAACATATTTGATGAACAAAATTTTCTTGATTGATGAAGATTCCATTTGATTATGGTGAACTTGGAGAACAAGGAAGAAAGTTAATTCTTCCAATCAACTTATCTGAAATTTAGATTTCATCAACTCTTCAAAGCTGACACACAATCTCTTGTTAGTTGATCCAAAAATAATGTCATCTACATAAATTTGAATCACTAAGAGATGTTGATGTTTTTGTTTGAGAAAGAGTGTCTGATCAATAGTCCCCCTCTTATATCCATAATTGAGCAAGAAAGATGATAATGTTTCATACCACTTTCTTGGTGCTTGTTGAAGAGCATACAAAGCTTTGTCTAGCTTATATAGCCTATGTGGATAGTCAGGATCTTCAAAGCCGGGAAGTTGAGCTATATATACTTCATTATCAATTTTCCCATATAGGAAAGCACACTTGACATCCATGTAATAAACTATGAACTTCTTATATGATTCATAGGATAGGAATACTCTTATTGCTTCAATTCTTACAACAGGTGCAAAAACTTCATCATAGTCTATCCCTTCCTCTTGAGTATATCCTTCGGAAACCAGCCTCGGTTTGTTTCTTACAATCATACCTGTATCATCTAGTTTCTTTTTTTGAAGAGCCACCTTGTCCTAATTCAATGTTGACCTTTAGGTAGATAAACTAGATTCCACACTTTCTGCTTCTAGAATTGTTGAAGTTCTTCCTACATAGCTTCAATCCAGCTATTATCTTTTAGTGAAGCCATGATGTTTGGAGGAACAACTTGTGATAGAAAACAAGTGAAAAGACAGATGTTTCCAGCTCCCACTTGACTTCTTCTTGATCTTTCACTAAGTTCTCCAATTATGTTGTTTATTGGATGAGACTTATGAATTCTGGTTGTTGGAATAGATTTAACTAGAATAGATAATTCCAGTTTTGTCATATTTATTGATGTATATTGATCTATCTAAGATGATGAATTTATGAAGTAATCAAGGAGTTCTTCATATTCATTATTGGAAGTAGAATGATCTTCATGAGTTTCTACATGAGCTGCATTGTGAGTATCTTCCATAGGAACTTCTACTCAAGTATTTTGTGCTTCGAAAGGAGTTATAGGAACATCGATGGATGGTATTTGTTGAGTATCTACTAAGGCATTATCCATATCTCCGGATGTAGGATGTTCATCTACGGATGCAAACTCTTTAGCTGCTGACGGAGTGTTTCCATCTGATGATGTAGATTCACTTTGTTGAACATATGCAGCATTATTGGTTGTTCCTTGATGTATCCTACTTGATGTTTCTATTCTACGAGGATCAGCTGATAGAGAGATTCATTTAGATTTAGAGGAATAAATTGATAACATGTATCATCAGATCCTATATTATTCAAATAAGCAGAGTTAAATGAATTTGTTAAAGCATCTATATCAAACTACTATGATGATCCTTTTATAGATCTATGAAACAAGGATTCACCAAATGACATATTATTAGTTTCTTCCAGAATATATTGTTATGGAATGTAAATCCTATATGATTTAGATGTTGAAGAGCATCTAATAAAAAAACCATCATATGCTTTCTCTGAAAATTTTCTCAATTGTTCTTTTGTTTTTAAAAAAGATACGTGACACCGTAATGCTTTAAGATATCCTATATAAGGTTTTCTTTTAAATAAAAGCTCATATGGTGTTTTATTGTGTTTTTTTGATAATTAATGTTGGTTTTGAACATCGCATGTTATGTTCACGGCTTCAGCCCAAAAGGTAATCGACAATTATGAATCAGCTAGCATTGTCCTTGTTGCTTCAATGAGTGTTTGTGTTCAGTTTCTTCTTTTAACAACTCCATTGTAATGGAGATCTTGGTGCACTAAATTGCCAAGCAATGCCTTTATTCCTGCAAAAAGAATCTAAGTGAGCATTAACAAATTCAATCCCATTATCACTCCTGAAAAGTTTAAATTTTAAATTGTTTGGATTGTGTATTGAACGAAATACTAACTCATATACATGTATATCGAATCAAATTGTGTGGAATCCTATTTGATTGGCGATCCAATCAGTGAGAACGCACGTAGAAACAATTATAGGTTGAATCTAAACGTTAAGAACGATAGGGAATCGATCTAGTGTGATGTATGAACTTGGAACAGGTTCTTAGAGGTCTCTGGACAGCTAGGGTACGATTTAGTACGTAAGTATTCGAACTGTCCCCTTTTCCACGATTTAAGTGGTATTTATAGGTTAGGGTTTCTCATTCGGATGACTGAACCATTTGGATGGTTTAGTCGTGAGATTGAGTCATGCGGTTGATCCATTCGCATGACTGTGTGTTCAGTCGTGCGACTGAGTCAATCTCATGTTACAATCATGCAACTGATCCAGTCCCCTAGTTCATTCATACGACTGGTTCATTAGCATGAAGTTGTTCATACGTACGATCCATTAGCATGGGCCAATCGCATGTGAACTTCATATGATTATGTTTGAACATGTTTCACAATCATTATTGACTTAGATTTATTCAAACAACCACAACCTATATAGTTAGTTCAATAAGCTTTGTTACATACCAAGCAATGAAATATTCAACGTCATAAGCATAACCACACATTGTATTGCACTATATACCCATTCAATTACATATGTGTAAGATAATAAAAACGTTTTACCTTAAGTTCAAAAACTAGGGACACATGTATCTACAAACTCCCCCTTGGACCTAGTTTGATCTACTGTCTTACATCCTTCATGAGCTCCTCATACTTCTTGTACTTCTCTTCTCTTGTGACTCCTGCATGTATTTCAAAAGCAAAGTAGAGTCGTATCACATCTGAAATTGTAGAGGTTGTACAATATCCTGCGAGTCATAGAACAGTGGCTACTTGTATAATGTGTAAACATCATCGGATGACAAGTTAGTAAGCCACATGGGATCAAACACCCTGCTAGTTTCCATACTACCATTCTTGTTCAACACTATGACTGCCTCTCCTATTCTCTAATCCTAGTACCACCATTTGAAGTGTGGAGTGAAGTCCTGTGGCATTTCCCGTAGACGATCTTAGACATTGTGCGCGGAGGACTCCACTTCAGCATTAATTTTAGTTTTCCAGTTATGGCATCAACCTCAGATCATTTGATATACCTTTTTGGTTGTTAAAGTTTGAAGTTGACCCATCTAGTGTGGTACTCTCTCTTTAGAGCTGCTTCAAACCAGTCTGACATCTTACGAAGGTCAGCGTATAGCAATTTCAACTTTGCTAACTGGTTAAGCTCAAGACCAGGAAGAGTCTTTAGATTGTGTGGGAATCTGAAGTACTCAATCCCTTTTTCTCGTTTAACTGCATAAACATTGAGATCTTCAAAATACGCCAACGCTATGATTTTGCCCGACACCTTGTGATGTTTCTTCACTTTGTAAAGCTTGGTGTAGATAGTTGACGTTGGTGCACTGCGTTGGGCTCTTATTTCTTCAAAGCATGCAGCCCATTCAGCCATTCTGATGTTGACTTCAGTGTCCAAGGCTTGGGCCTGCTCTTTATTCTTTTCTGACTCTTGTTCCATTCTATCCAGAGTCTCAAAAGTTTCACCAAGAAGGGAGTCACCCAGATTGGGGACCACATGTCCCTCCTTGTCAGCGTACTCTGGATAATGTTGAGCGGTGATGTGTTCAATCTCGATTTCATCAACATCCTTAAGCTCATCGTCATTGGCAATTTCCACTGTCAGAGCATCTTTCACTATCTCATCGGGATTTAGTCTGAACATCTCAGCAAGCTGCTTATCAGTAAGGTCATGGATTACTTCTCCTTCTTCAGGAGTGTAACTCACAGACCTCCTGACTATCCCTTGTAAATCAAGTGTCATTGTTAGTTGAGACTTGATCTGTTGAAGGGGAGCATTGTCATAGTAATCTCGCTAACATGTGTGATCTGCTTGATTTAAACATATAAACACATCATACGTCAGTCAATAATCGAAACAGAAACACATTAACAAAATATAAACATTATGTACATTAATTGGATACAATATTCAAATACAGATGATTTGAAATAACATAAATAGTTATGCATTACTCTTGTCTTTAATCATGTGTTCCTCTTCTTCTTCATCCCATGCGGCTGAGCCATCCGTTTCTTCCTCGATCCCCTCGAGGTGGATGCTCCCTCTAGGACGTTGGCTGATCTGGGGTGTAGGTTAGATGAGTCATAGTCTCCCCAGACCATCTCAGGCATTCACCAGCCATCCTAATCCCTCACTCGGTGGCAACCACCTTTCTGCCCACCGTCCGAGTCAACGACTCCTCATCTGACTCCTCCTCCTCATCAGGTTGGAAGTCCTGATGGAAACCTGCTACCTCTGTCCCACCTTAGGCGGATGCTGGAGATGCTATATGAGCAGTGGGGGCCCTCAATTTAGTGGGCCCTGCATCTCCACCATCACCACTATCATCGTCATCGGAATAATCGTCCGAGAGCACAAGTTGCTCAACATCAGAATCACTGTGTGCATAGCGCCATTTACGCCTCGCTGGCGCCACGTAATCCTCACGGGCCAGATGCTCGAACAATCTCCTCACAGGGGGCTTAACCTGCTTCCCCCTGTAAACCTTCATACGACCTGGTGTGGTGTCGTCCATTACCTCCAACGACACCGCATCTTGGCTCTCCTTAGGTTGAGAGGGCATCTTCTCATCAATGGTCATTTGGAGAAACCTAGGGTACATGAAAAAACCCTCTTTACCTTTAGCCTCCTGATTCTCTATTAGATAAGAGAATATCATACTCGAGATGCTAAAAGGGTGGTTTAGAACTAGTGCCACGTAGGCATTTTGAATCTGGTCTGACAGATCATCAAACCCACCCTTCTCGAAGCCAAGCACTAATGGATGACATGTGCTAAGTACTTGTACTGGAGACACATGTTGGTCTTGTTGAGCAAACCTGCATTAATATCCCCAGCATACTTCATCCTTAGGAAGCACCCTCTCACAGTCAGAGCGTGAAGTCTGGTAGGGTGATTAGCATCATCACCCAAAGCAGGTATACGTTGTATATCCTCACCAGTTACCTCGATCGCCTGACCAAAAATACTACTGAGGATGCTATATGGCTCGTGTGAACGGTCAACCGATGCCCCCTCCCAAAAGGCTTACTGAATAGACCTATAGGGAGTGCACGGTGTTGAAATAGCGTTGTATATCTTGGATCTCTTAAGGAAAGCAAATATTGTGCTTTGGAGTGATGGACCATGTGCCAGCCATAGATCTGTAATACAAAGCACACAGACGTTAGATCACCACACAACAATCATCTATTCAAATTAACCTGGTTGAACTCAGTCTGGTTCAATCATGTGATTGAACCATGCAATTGTGTTCAGTCGGTTGACCTAGCATGCGACTGGGTTTAATCGGGTGACTGAGCAGGCGACTGAGTTCAATCTGGTGACCGAGCCTACGATTGGTTCAGTCAGCCGACTGAGCTCATTCGTATTCTCCATTCGGTCGATTGAGTCATTCGACCGGCTCAATCGCGCGATTGGAGTTCTTCTTGGTGTCCAGTCGCATGAGCCACTGTTCTGTCAACTGAAATTCAAATTTGGACCAATTCTTAAAATTACATGTCGTGTATTGGTTCCTTAGACTCTCAATCATTATACTAATAACCTAATAACCTTGATTTTAACATTTTGCATAGTTTAGTTAGGTTATTAGTCCCTTCTTAGTGTCTGTTCTTGTAAAGGCCGAGAATCACAAATTAGGGCTCAAACCAAATAAACTTCGGTTACACAACACCGCATTGTACCTGTATAACAAGCTGAGATCGTCAGAATATCGAAATTAGGAGGGAAAATCAGTCGATGAAAATTTCAGCAGAGTAATGGTACAATGTACGATTTTAGGGCGATTAGGGGGTGATGAGTCTATGTGATCGACTATGGCCCTATTTATACTGAATCTTGTTTCAATTGGCCGGCTGGACCTATTCGCTCTGTTCATTCGGGCGATTGGACCTCAGTCATATGATTGGTTTAGTCGATCACATTCAGTCGGCCGACTGGATTTCAGTCAGGCGATTGACTCAATCGCACAGCTCTATACGGTCGACAGACTCAATCTTATATGCCATTCGGGTGAATGGTTCATACACATGTGCCATTCGGCTGTCTAGTGCATAAGTATGGTCCATTCGTACGGTTGGTCCATACTCATAGTCCAGTCATGCGATGGATCATACTCATGATTTTGACTTTATGAACATTCCACACTTAAACCCTTTGATTAGACATTTTAAGCACTCGATCATCTCAGAGATGATCATTTCAATTTAGATAACTTTTGATCACCTCAGACGTGATCCTTTTAAAACAATTTGTCACCTCAGATGTGACCCATTTACTTTTGAAAACACGTGTCGTCACCTCAGACGTGACACTTTTAGGTGATTAAAACCCCTATTGAATCCCATGGCGTAGTCCGATGTTTAACAAACTAAATTGAAAAAATTTAAACAAAATAAAAGAAATAAAATTGAAATACCAAACTAAAACTTGTTTTTGTGGTTTTGAGTGAGGTGTAAATCCTAAGATGAAAATCTAATAGATTAATTTTCTGACAAGGCAAATACTATTCATTTTGACCATAAATGGATTGCTTTAATTTGGAATCATACAGCTAAATCAAATCATTCGGGACATGTTATCAAAATCTTATGATGCTCTATTCTTGGTTTTAATCTAGAGTCGTTAGCATGTTTTGGAAATCATACTAGTACTATTAGATCCCCACATTGATTTGGACTTTCTAGAATTGTAGCCACGATGATTGTCAGTATACTTGTCCTCTTAAATCCATACACAGGCTTTTGACACATATTGGTGACAGTTTAAGGTTTGATTATTTGAACAAGCATTTGTGGATCCCACACTTATCTGGTAATCAACATTCCTACGGAGATTTTTGAGCGGTCTCAGGGTAGTATTCAAGAAGAAACTATTCTTAGAGCTTTCAAAAAGACGCCAAGCCTTAGGTCAGTGCTACCGCACAGCAGAGAGGCGGCAAACAACAATGAATTCTAGAATATCTAGGTTATGCTTATCGTCAAGTCATTGCCACCGCACAGTAGAGAGGCACATGACCTATCTTCTTGTTTGAGCAATTTTATTCTTTTTGCAAAGATTTCACTAACAATATAAGTTATTAGTTTGATTGCTTTTGCATTTTTTCCATGTGCTTTTGCTCATATTTTGGTCTTACGCTCACATTTGTGGTGTTTATTCTACTCATCACCCTTATTGGAATTTTGTTGATTGTGTTAACCAGGGATAAGACGATAACCCACAGCTTGTTGAATAACTTAGTTTGTTCTTGAGATCACCAACAAGGTCTAATCATCTATTGTGTTGAATCTACCAACGTATCATCACTGGTCTAGCAACCTCTAGGTCTATGCAGGATCGTTGAAGGGTGTAAGTTACAACACAACAACATAAAAAGGAGATTAACTAAAATTTAATCAAACAGTAAACTGGATTAACCAAATAGAGACACTAAGAACACAAGTAATGCAAGAGAGACAGAACGCAAAGAACACAAGTGTATGGTTTTCAAGAATGCAGTATATTGCTTTCTCTATGTTCTATTACAAGTGTTACAAAGCATATATGAAAGATACAAGAACATGAGATACTTATACTACATCCAAGAGCCGGCTATACTTTGAAAGCCAGCTGGATACAATTGACTAGACACAAACAAAATCAATTGTAGAGTAAAAAGGCAGATTGCCTTTTGACTTATGACTATGACATGCCATGTTCACATCCTTATCTATTACAAAAAGGATAAAGTACATAAAGTAGAAAGTTACAAACTCAAGACCTCAATGTACAATTATCAAAAGCATGGACCTTTTCACCAACTCATGTAAGTTGGTGACTTGCAAAGATGCAGCGGAAAGGTGTCTAGCTTTATGGAACAGTACATCAGATAAAGCATGTTACTAAAAGTCTTCAGAAGAAATCTGTCTTCATGAACTTGAAGCTTCGGAGGACTTTGTCTCTGAGGCTTCAGAAGACTTCATGTTTGGCTTCGGAAGATATTGGTCTTGGCTTCGGAAGATTTAACACTTAGTTTCTGTTTCATGTGTGAAACTTCCTAAGCTTCTTCTTTAATGTACTTGTGCAACATGCGGGATGGACTTAAGAAGTTTAGGTTTTATCAGCCTCTTCATTAATCTCTACAAACTCCCCCTAGGCTGATGCTACCAAAACACTTAATAGACTTTAGATGTCATGAGTCCTTATTAGGATGATCACCAATCCTTTCTTCATAAGGTGATCAGGATCCTTTAGACCATCAAAGTATCTTCTCATATCAAAGAGGTCATGCAGAGGCAATTGAAACATATCTTGCCATGTGTAAATGTCCTCAGTGCCTTGATCTTTAATGACATGCCATCTTTCTGGATTTGTGGTGTATGTCCAAGACAAGATGGGTCTTCCTAATGCTAGAGGAGCTGTTTGAATGGAGTTGATGTAGCATCCTCTGGCTGCACAATCTAAAGATGTTCTGGCTCATCCTGGGATTTAGAAGAGGCTGGAGTCTTCTTCTTTTTGACATTGGTTTAGAAACCATCCTCTTCTTTCTCTTACCAGTTTTTAACGGAGAAGACTGGCCTGTAGCACCAGGTTGATCTTCACTGTCTTTCTCAGTTGGGTCTTCCTCTCTCTCAGGCTCAGAAGCAGAGGGAGGTTGACCCTGCTATGGATCAGAAGATGAAGCTTGCTGAGTTTCAGCAGGAGGTCCAGGTTGTGTTGTCTCTGGTTGTTCAACCTTAACTTCCACTTCAGGTGGGGCTTGACTTGGAGTGGAGTGTAAGTCAATGAGCTCTCCACTTTTGATCTTCTGCTTGCTCACCCTAATATGCTCATCCATAATGGATAGAGACATGGGGCCAAGTCTCCTTCTAAAGAATCCATACAGATTCAAGAAGCTCATCATCCCTTGCCTATCAGCAGACTTCTTCATGCTCTTTTGGACGATGCCTCTTGATTTTGCAGCTTCTTTCTTTAGTATCTTCTTAGTTGTCTTTCTGTCCATGATTATCTCAAGTTCAAGCTGCTTTAAGTACTCAAACTCAACATAGTCATAGGACAAGGGAAGGAGTGCATATGCATGATAGAAGCCTATGGCACTCAGGTAGTTGATCATCTTGATCCTCTCTTCTTCTTTGTCTACCTGAGGTTCTTGTTGAACCACATCTTCTTGTGCGGGACTTTCCTAAACTGGGGAGAGGGTAGGCATATCCTTGTACAATCCTTTTCTTCTTTTCTCTTCTTTGACTTGTACTAGGAGTTCTGCATCTTCTGCCTCCTTCTTCTCCCTTGAACTTTCCAGGTCAACTAGTTCATTCAACTCATCTAAGGGGAGAGAAATGACATTGTCTATGTCATAGTTCCTAGTCTGCATATAGTCTGGGGGCAGCCCTGATAGCAGACTCCATGAGTCTTGAAGACTCAGCAGAGGAACTTTCTCCCCTTAGCCTCCTTTTCCTCTCTCTCTCCTCCTCCTCAATCTCCTTAATTGTCATTTTTCTTTTCCCTTTGTCACTTACAGACCTTTGTGACTCAGGGTGGAGAGAGCTTTGGCCTTCATTGCTTGCTGCAGCATCTGAGCTCAGGCCAGAAAGAGGTTAAGAAGCACCTTCACCAGCAGGTGTCTCAGAAGGAAAGTGGATCTCTGCACCAGTTGATGATTATGAGACAGGGCTCTCAGGTTCTGCCACCGGCCTTCAGTCAAGGTTTCCCCTATGAAGCTAATCTTAGGGTCAGCCTCAACATCCAGTTGACCGATGGCATTGCCTGATTGCCTGAGTCTCCATCTTAAGTTGAACTATACATGATCCTATCTTGGATTCTTTGAGCCAATCTGTCAGCTTGTCTTGATTGGCTTGGTTGGCAAGTGGCATGTTGACTAGATCCAGACATTCATAGTAGTCCAAGGTTTGAAAATTGAAGACTTCTTGTTGTCCTTGAACTCTTATGATGATTAGGGCTTCCTAATGTTGTCATACCTCCACCTAATTATGTGATTGGAAGATGGTCAAGGTGATATAGCCCTTGGTATCCCATCCTCAAACAGACTCTGTAAGAAGGAGTCTGTGTAGTCCACATTAATATGAACTTGAGGAGGTTGTTGAGAATGCACAATTGCAAGTGAGGATGGTGAATCCTCAATGTCCATTCTCTCTGAAGAACTCTGAGGTTCTGTGGCTGTAATGACTTTCTCCCTCTTTTTGGTATCATCACCCACTTGCATAGGTGAGCTGGAGGATAGGTCAATCACATCCACAGGTTCTTGTGTTCCTGGTTGAGCTCTTCTTAAGGGTCTCCCAGCTAGTTTTTCCATATGATTTCAAATCTCAAGTTGCTCATCATTGAACCTATTATGTAAGGTAATCAGCTGAGATTCAACGTGACTGGCTTTTGAGACTAAGTAAGTGCATGTTTTAGACAGTTTTTGCACCAGTAGTATCATATTCCCCTCATATTCATGAAAAGACTTATTGGGGATAAGATAATTGGACCAAAGTCCTCTCTCTCACCACCAGCTTGAGGTTCTTGGCTGCTGGTTTTCATCTGCTCACTGGCAATCTCAGTTGAGATGTTATTGGGCTGAGTTGCCATGGTTGAGGTATTAATGATGTAATCACTTTTGGAAGTGATAGCCTTTTCCATATGGACATCCTGGACAGGTTTAGGAGTGTCCACCTCAGTTGTAGGTGACTGATGTGGGATAGATGTAGGAGACTCAGGAGTATTCATCTCTCTTTGAGTAGGGGAAAAGAAGAGAGACTCATTATCCTCACTGAAACCTAGATCTTCATTAGTATAGAAGTCAAGGTTGGGAATTGGTTGGTTGAGATCTATAGGCTGAGGATGGTAACTATCCCCTAAAGGTTGATCACTTGAGTGTTGAGACTCAGAGTGATGGCTTAAGGCAGTTGGGTTAATGAGCTCATCAGGGGAAGCATGAGGAACCTCAACACTTATTCTTGAGAAGATAGGAGTGGTCTGCTCCTCAGGAGAAGTGGGAGCTCTAGTGTCCACTTCTTGCTGTATGGTTGAGTATATGGGGACCTCCGCAGACTGAATATCCTGAGCAGGGGTTCATTTGGATTTTCTTTGGTAAGTGATGGTGATTTGAGGCTGTGACAGTGGTTGGAAGGTAGCAGGTGTGGGCTCACAACTAGCTTGTGCTGCTAGGTTGTCACCTTGAGCAATGAGCTCTAACATTTTTGGGAGTAGGGTTGTTTCTACCCTAGAGAATCCAACAGTAGGCTTTCTCAGAATTTTAAAGATGCCAGGCTTCATCTGTCCCAATTTAAGAATGTTACATGTTTCCCTCAACTGTGAGCCCAGTACACAGTTAAGAATGTACTGGACATCTAAGAAACATGTCATACTCTAAGGAGTATAAATTAGCAAGTAAATTTGTATAAAGACACTAGGAATACCTAAATTTGACCCCCTGAACCATTGCATAGATTATGAACGAGAGATCCTAAGGAATCTGGTCCCATCCACCATCCTTGTTTGATAAGCTGTGGATGACCACATGGAGTAGGAATCTCCATTAGGATGAGACCTTCCCTTTCGTAAAGGTCTTTACAGAGAAATCTCCCTCATATCCCATCTGCTCAAAGGAATGATTGATAGCTTCCTTTGGGAAAAACACCTCACCTTCTTCATCATCCAGCTGAAGATGTCTATTGATGATGGCCGGAGTGATGAAGATTGTTCTCCCCTGCACTGTGGCAGACAATGCCTTCTCCCCGTCCATAATAACCTCTTGGCAGGTCTTCCAGAATTCAAGCAGTTGATCCTCATAGAGTGGAGGATCAATGGTTAGGGAGGTGAAGTAGTTAGACAGAGATAAGAAACGACAAACCTCGGAGAAATGAGGATCTTTCTCAAAGCTTAACAGAGCAACCTGATTGTGTTGTCTGTGTAGCTGCATGGTAAAGTTGGGATCATTTCTGTGAGCAAGGTTGGCCATTTTGAGGTAGCTTACGGATAAAGAAAGAAGAGAGAAACAAACATCAGAGAGAATTAGGGTTTTAGGTTTGGAGAAAGAACAGATGATAGAAAGAGGGGAAACCATTGGGTTTATATTTGAGAAGGATTTCAGATGAAGTTTAATGAAGGAGGATAAACTTTGAAATCCGGATGTCGGTCCCACCTCTGAAAAAGTAGTTTACTTTTGCTCAAAAGGGAGTTTTCTTCGAAGTCAAAAAGCTTCCGAAGGTTAATTATGTTCGGAAGTTTTAATTAAAAAGCTTCCGAAGCTAAAATGACTTCGGACGAATTTCCTGAAAGTTTTGAGAATTTTTGCTTCGAAAGAGAATTAAAACTTGAGTGCTTTGTATATAAAAAAACAAAGCTTTCGAGAGTTAGTTTTGCTTTGGAAGTAAATAGTCCTTGAAAATAAATAAGTGTCTAAGACAAGTATTTAAGCTTTGGAAGATAAATCTAAAAGCTCTTCCGAAGGTAAATTTCTTGGATAGTTATTTATTTTGAAGGCATGATTTGCTTCCGAAGTTAAAAGCATAACTTCCGAAGTTTCAGAATGATAGGATCTCAGCATCTAGTTTGATCGATTTGAATGATTTCAGCAGTAGAATAGAGTACCAACTAGCACAAATCGAGCGAGAATACCAAAGATATAGCAATGAACATAATTAGTTATAAAGAGAGAAAGTTTCTGCAAAAAGGAATATTTCATTCAATCACACGCTTTGGCATGGCATTCGCAAAATTACAATTTAGGTCATTCTTCCTTATATAAGGAAAGATGACGTAGGCTGATGTCACTTGATAGTGACATCTAACCGTTATTTAACAAACTACTGAAACACTAAAACTACTGAAGATGTCAAGCAGCTGACATCTTCTTACAAGAAGCTAAGTGTTTACTTATTACAAAACTACTGATAAGAAACTACTGAAACTACAATGACTGAAGAACAAGCTCTTCAGTCGTTTTACAAAACTACTAAAAGTAAAAACATAAAACTACTAATAAACATAACTACTAAAGAAGTACTCTTCACCTGTTGTGACAAACTACTGAAACTTTAGCACTTGGTGTTCAGACTTGAACTTTAGACGTTTCATGAGCTGATGACTTCAGTAGATGTCATCAGCTGATGTCTTCAGTCTTTGCCTTCAGACTTTGTACATCAGTTGTTGATCTTCAGCACTTGTGGACTCTTCAGCTATTGAACTTCAGTACTTTGGTCTTCAGCTTCAGCACTTGTATTCTTCTGCTGTTGGTTGACCTTCAGTACTTTGGTCTTCAGCTTCAGCACTTGTGTTCTTCAGCTGTTGCACTTCAGCACTTTAGTCTTCAGCTTCAGCACTTGTGTTCTTCAGCTGTTGAGCTTCAACACTTTAGTCTGCAGCTTCAGCACTTGTGTTCTTCAGCTGTTGAAGTCTTCAGTACTTTATCTTCAGCTGTTCAAGTCTTCAGCACTTGTCGAACTGCTGATGAAGCCTTCAGCAGTTGTTGTGATATCATGTGGGACTTAGAGGTTTTCTGATCTTGGCTCATTGGTTCTTTTGGTCCAACAAACTCCCCATGAACCAATGCAGCCAAAACCTCTAATTGATTTACTTTCCCACTTATTGTTGGCATAATGGTTGGTCTTTTTCCTTCTTGATCAGTTGAGAAGATGACCCATATAAGCACTGGCCTGGGAATGAGTCTCTGATGATTTGGTTGGCAATGTATGGATGGGAGCTCTGTATTGGGGAATTGGACACTGAGTTGTTCCCCCATCCATGAGACTCACTTCCCAACTATGAGCTTGTAGGATTCCCTGGTGTAGGCCTCCAAAAATACAATTTGTTCCTCCATGGTGAGCTCCTCTGCCTCACCATCAAAGAATCCTTCAGGCCCATAGTACTCAGACAGGAATTTAACCTGTTTTCCATTTTTTAGTACCACTGTTGTAATCTGTCTGTAAGCAAATTCATCAGGATGATGCCCTTCTAACAGCAGTGGTAACTCATCCTTTTTGATCTCATTCAGCCTCTTATACACCAGCCCCTTTTTGATCATTGTGTTCTCCAGTATTTTTTGTGGGGGCATGTTTGAGGTGTAGGCCTTTTTGAAATCTTCCAGGATTTCCCAGGGTGAGACTACAAGGGCTAAGGAGATCACTTCATCTACAATCTTTTTCACTTGCCCATTGTATCTCTAAGGGATATTTTTCTTTTGTATTCTGTGAGCCACCCTGGGATCAGGCCAAATTCATACTCATTCTTTCACATACTAAAAAGTATGTCTAAGAGTATAAATCCTCTGAGCTTGTTTTTTCATATTAATGATGGATGAAGTGGCTGCATATGCTTATCTACTCTCTTCAATAACTCTTCATCGTGTAATCTGTGTTGTTCTTCTTCTTCCAATTTCACTTTGATTGCATCTCTTTGTTGCTTAGGAGTTATTACAAGAGAGAGATCTTTGGCCTTAGGCAACTGCAGAACAGCTGATATCGGCAACCTGTTTTGTGGGTTGTGGTTGTGGTTTTTTTGAGAGGGAATGTTGACAGGCTGAGTTAGCATTTTGGAGGTGAGTGTGGCTTTTGAGTGTTTGGCTAGCTCAGTCCTGCTCCCTCCTCCTGCTTCATTCAAAGCATCTATTACTAATCCCTTAGTATATGCCTCAGACGAACAGATCTTGGAGGTTATGTCCAAGATGCTGTCCCTAGTCCATGATTTTATTTCGATCAATGATCTCCCAAGGTATTTGCTGATAAATCTGATCATGATCTCAAGTCTTTCTCTATCCATTGTGCTGTAGCTGGCCCATCTTTGTTGAATTTCTTCGATCTCTAATCTTCTTATTTCAGAGTCCAGCTTTTCAGTATTGAAACCTTGCCTAAACAGCTGATCAATGATATTGTCCATTGATCTGTTGTGTTCAACATCAGCCTCTTTAACCATTTCATTCAAGTTTTTCTCTTTTTCAGCACTTTCCTTTTTCTTATATGTGACATGAAAGTCCTTTGACTTTCATGTACTTTCTCCTTTTTAGCTCCCTTCTCATTCTCATTTTCCTTCTCTTTCTCGGTCTCATACACACAGTCCTTCTCTATTTCCACTTCTTTGTCCTTCTCTTTCTCTTTCTCCTTCTCCATCCTCTTTCTTTTAGCTTTCACTACAAGAATCTCCCCCTTTTTGGTGCATTGGTTTTAAGGGTTTGATTAGCAGAAAGCTTTTGGCTCAGTACATCCTCCACCATAGGTTGTAAGACAGAAGAAAGTCTCTCATCAACAGTTTAATTGACAAGTTCAGTTATCTGCGGTGTGATGAGAGATAGGGGATTTCGAGGGATTGCATCCATTTGCTCAGGGGGGTTTTGGTCCTGAGAAATGGTGCCAGAAACAGAGGCAGGTGGCTGAGATTCTTTGAGTGGTTGTGTGTTTAAGTGACTTTCAGAGGAAGGTGCCATCTATTGGGTTGATGTGGTGGCAGATCGTCTTTCTCCCTGAGAGAGTTGGTCAAGTAGTTTTTGCAGCCTGCTGACTTCCTCCTCTAGGATTATGTTCTGGGCAAGAACATCATAAAAGAAGCCCAGGTCATCATCAGCAGATGCTGAATCACCTGACCTCCTGCTTGTAGCAGGATGTATATGCACTGGTGTAGACCAGATGTAGCATGTGCCCCATTTGTCTTGGAACTGGGGACTTCCAGCTTCAGGACTTTGTCCTTTATCAGCTGTTGAGGCATGCGATTGAGTTCAATCTGCCGACTGAGACATGCGATTGAGTTCAATCTGCCGACTGGACTCATTCGGGTGGTTCAGTCGGTCGAATGATCCAATCGCAAGGTTCAATCGTGTGATTGGAGTTCATTCGAACGACCAGTCGCTTGCCCCACTGTTCGATCGCCTGTGGGTCGAATCTTGACCAATCTAAGTCTTTTAACAGTGTGTAATGGTCCATTAGCCTCGTCTACTTGTCACTAATAACCTAATAAACTCAGTTTCAACATTTTGCTTCATTTACATAGGTGATTAGGTCAATTCACACTTCGGTTCTTGATTTAATCCAATGTCGCTATTGTAGTTCGGTGATGTACTGATTTTGGTAGGATTCAAGGAGTAGTGTACCTGTAAAACGTCACTGGAATGTAAGACTCTTAATCGCAATGTATATCAGAATCGGTGGCAAGTTTGACAGGGTAACGGTACAGAATGCGATTTGCGTTGCTATTTGGAGTGATGAGTGAGATGCGATCGACTAAGACCCTTAAATACTAAACCTAGGTTCATTCGGCGACTAGCCTCATTCGCTCAGTTCAATCGGGCGACTGAGGTTCAGTCGTACGAATGGCCTAGTCAATCGCATTCAGTCGGCCGACTGAGTTTTAGTCGGTCGACTGACTCATTCGGTCTCCTTCATTCGCCCCTTTAGTTGACCGACTGATCCTCAGTCGGTCTACTGTTTCATTCTCCACCTTCCATTCGGTCGAATGAATCAATTTCATGTCCATTCGGCCGATTGGAAGCCATTCGCATAGTTGGTCGGTAACCCTGATCCACTAGTGTGAATGGGTCACACTTTGTGAGTTTACAGTCATTTTTAACACTTACTATTCAGACCCTTCTCACTTTCGATAATAACATTGTAAGCTCTTAACCAATTCAGTCACTTCAGACGTGACCTTTTAAATTTTGAAAACCGTGTGGCCATCTCAGACATGACCCTTTTTAGGTAAGTTAATTCCCTTCTGATTTCCCTGATGTAGTCTGACAGACACACAAATTAAAAGATAAACATAGGAACTTAAACTAACTACACAACTAAAGTTTATGTTGGACTTTTTGTGAGAGATAAAACCCTAAGATGGAAATCTAAGGGAGTTGATTAGGAGTAGACAACTTTAACTTAGATTGATCATATCTGGACCAACTCAATTTTAGAATCATACAGGAGTATCAAATCATTTTGGGACCTGTTATTAAAACCTTTTGATGCTTAAATTCTCGGTGTTCATCCAGAGTCGTTAGCAACTTAAGAAATCATACTGAAACTCTTAGATTTTCACATTGATTTGAACTCTTGAGAATGTAACCGCTAAGATTGTCAGTATGTTGTCCACTTAAATCCATACACAGACTTTTGAGACAGACTGGTGACTGATTTAGGTTTAATTATTTCAGCTAACATTTGTGGATCCCACACTTATATGGTAATCAACATTCCTCAGAGGTTTTGAGTGGTCTACAGGTATTATTACAAGAAGAGACTATTCTTAGAGCTTTCAAAGAGAAGCCTGTCCTCAGGTCAGTGCCATCGCACAGCAGAGAGGCGGCAAACAACAATGAATTCTAGAATATCTAGGTTATGCTTATCCTCAGGTCAGTGCCATCGCACAGCAGAGAGGCACACAACCTATCTCCTTGTTAGAGCAGCTTATTTTATTTGACACAATATGCACCAACAACATGAGTCATTAGCTTTATTGCGTTTGTCTTTCATTTTTTCTTGCTTTGCTCTAATTTTGGTCATCCGCACACTTTTGTGGCATTTAACTGCTCATTACCCCTTATTGGAATATATTTGATTGTGTTAACCAGTGATAAGATGGAAGCCCACAGTAAGTTGAACAACTTAGTTTGATCTTGAGATCACCAATCAGGTCTAATTGTCTATTGTGTTGAATCTACCAACATATCATTTGTGGTCTAGCAGCCTCTAAGTCTACTTTCTCTGTGTCACCTTAGGAGTTGCCAGTTTTCTATCATATTCCCTTTTTATATTGCTTAGACTACACAGACTTGTACTTTGAACTTTTGCGTCTTTTCAAACCTTAAATTTTAAAATCCCTCTTGATTTGTTCCTGTGTACTATCATATTCCAAAGGTATTGAATCAGTATCACAGACACAATCTACCTTATTTCAGCTAGTTACCCCTTCTCCCTTATGTTTTTTTTTTTAATATTAACATGCTGAGATAGCCTCCCCCTAAAATACTAAAAGCATTTCGGATTTATTATTTTTGGATTTTAATAAACAGCAAGATAACATGAATCTAAATATAACAGACAAAAGAAAAGAAAAAAACAGATAACAAAAAATAAAATAAACTTTAACGAAACTACATCGGACTACACATTATTCTCATCAGGAATTACGTCACTTTTCTTTTTAATGCCGTTGACCTCTAGCAAGTATTGAAAACGTGGTTTATCAAAGGCTTTTGTATAGAGGTCAGCACGTTGAAAATCAGTATTAATTTTAACCACATCTATTAAGGTCTTTTCAAAACAGTCTCTTATGGAGTGGTATTTAATACCGATGTGGTTGGTCTTAGGATGTTGAACCGGGTTTTTGGTTACTGCAATTGCAGCAGAGTTATCAACAAAAATAGGAGTAGACGAGAATTTCAAACCGTAATCCCGCATTTGCTGTTGAATCCAAATGATTTGGGAACAACAACTTGCAGCGGCAACATATTCGGCTTCACAGGTTGACAATGCAACCGATGTCTGCTTCTTACACTGCCATGTAACTAATCTTCTCCCAAAGAATTGACACCCTGCTGATGTATACTTGTAGTTCATTTTGCAGCCTCCATAGTCCGAGTCACTATACGCGGTGAGCTCAAAATCGTCATCATGAGGATACCATAACTCCAGTGTGGGTGTACCCTTTAGATAGCGAAAGATCCTTTTGACCCCAATCAAATGATTGACCTTAGGTTTAGCCTGATATCTGGAACATAAACATGTAGCATACATGATATCAGGTCTTGAGGCAGTGAGATACATGAGAGATCCAATCATTCCTCGGTACATAGTGGCATCTACAAGATCTCCATTCTCATCGGGAGCTATATCATGATTCGTAGCAAGTGGAGTCCCAGCAGCCGAAGCATTCTCCATGTCAAAGCGACTGAGAATGTCTCCTACATACTTGGTCTGATGTAGAAAGATCCTATTAGATGTTTGATCCACCTGTAACCCGAGAAAGAACTTCATCTCCCCCATCGCACTCATCTCAAACTCTTTCTTCATCACTGCTTCAAACTCTTTGCATAACTCTTCGTTCTTTGACCCGAAGATTATGTCATCAACATATATCTGTACAAGCAGTAGGTCACCATCCTTTTCTTTAATAAACAGTGTACAGTCAATGACTCCCCTGCGAAAGCCGTGTTTCACAAGATGAGTTGAGAGTTTCTGATACCAAGCTTGAGGAGCTTGATGAAGCCCATATAAAGCTTTGTCGAGCTTGTAAACTCTATCCCGATAATAAGGTCTTCAAATCCCTCGGTTGTCTTACATAGACTGTTTCCCTGATTTCTCCATGAAGGAATGCACTCTTCACATCTAATTGGTAGACCATAATCTTCATGTACGAGGCATAGGCAAGGAAGATACGAATAGCTTCCATCCTTGCCACGGGTGCAAACACCTCATTATAGTCAATCCCCTCGACTTGGCGAAAACCTTGAACCACCAGTCGAGCTTTGTTCCTGATAATGACTCCTTGGTCATCCTTCTTACATTTTAGTACCCATTTGGTGCCAATGACTTTAGCACCTTTAGGTCTATCAACCAGAGTCAATACACCTAACTTCTTAAACTGCAGAAGTTCTTCTTGCATGGCACTCACCCACGCCTCATCATTTAGTGCTTCACTGACATATTGTGGCTCAACCTGTGAGACAAAACATCGATAAGCACCATCATGAATGTAACCCTTCTCCATAACTGAGCGTAATCAGCTGAGTATAGCTGATTTCGGGTTTATACTCCTGATCGGACATCTCCAATAACATTGTCAAGGGGATGATAGACGTTTAGTCCTGACCCTGGAGTAGTCGGCACAGTCACCTCCGAACCAAGATTGTGAACATTTTGGTCTGCATCTGAGGAGGTTGGAGTTTGAGGTTCCAAAGTCGAGGGTACATCACTTGTGGATGCTTGAGGACTTTTAGGAACTGGAACCTGTTCCTCCTGACTGTTCTGGTCATCTGCTTCAGTTTCATCTTCAGAGGAGGAGTCACTTTCATCGACTACCCCTTCTGACTGAGTAGATGACTCTCCCTGTGTCCTGGATGGAGTATTTAGAATATCATACATCATCCTAGTGGCTAACTCATCATCCGAGGGAGAGAGAGGGATGTTGAAGGATTTGAAGAATCCATCATAATCAAAGAAGTATGCAGGTCCTTTGCCTGTAGGTGGTGTGGTATATCTCTGAACGTCGACATTACACCACACTTCTACAAGACCCGTTGAGTTATTGTAAATTCGCTTGTTCGGTATGTTGTATCCTAGAAAAATTCCTTCAACTGCCTTCTCGTTGAATTTTCCTTCTTGTGTCTTCTTCAGAAGTGTACACGGTGCGCCAAAAGGTTCAAGATACTCCGAATTCGGTTTGCGTCTTTGAAGTAGCTCATAATAAGTCTTGCCGTGGCGCTTGACTATTAGGACTCGTTCAGTGTATAGCACGCATTTGCCACTGCCTCGTTCCAGAATTGGATAGGCAGTTTTGAGTCTGCCAGCATAGTCAGGGCAGTCTCTATCAAACTCCTGTCCTTTCTCTCAGCAACGCCATTCATCTGAGGTGTGTAGGCAGAAGTGAATTGATGCATAATTCCCTTTTCCTTGCAGTATGCCTCCATCCCTTGATTCTTGAATTCTGTCCCGTTGTCTGAGCGTATTTGTCGAACTTTGCGCTTGTAGAGTGATTCCAGTGTGGTTACTAATTCCTTGAATGTCTCCAAAGTTTCTGATTTTGATTTTAGAAACATTACCCAAGTGAACCTTGAGTAGTCATCAGTGACCACATAGCAGTACGCGTCGCCTGCAATGCTCCTTGTACTAACTGGACCAAACAGATCCATGTGAAGAAGCTCAAGAGGAAGTTCTATTGAATGAACTTTCTTTTCCTTATGAGCCTTCTTTGTCTGTTTGCCTTTCTTACAAGCTACACAAAAGTCAGGAAGTTGGAAGTTCTTGACATTCACTCCTCTAACTAAATCCTTCTGAATCAAATGATTCATCTTCCGTTGACTTATGTGTCCCATTCTCAAATGCCAGGAGATGGAGTCCCTCTCAGTAGCTTTAGATAAGAAACACTGAACCTCATGATCCGTTGTGGCAGCTGTTGACAGATCCAAGACATACAAGTCTTTATATCTTGAAGCAGTCATCAGAACTTGGTCCTCTGGGATCATATATTCTTTCTTCAGCACGTAAGACTTCTGATTATTGAAGACGACTTTAAATCCTTTATCACAGATTTGGGAAACAGAAAGTAAGTTGTTTCGAAGTTGTTGAACGTAGTTCATTTTATCACACTTAACTTTCTGATTTCCCACTTCTCCCTGAGCTGTGATATAGCCTCCTTTGTTTCCTGCAAAGGAAACGTGCCCTCCTTTTATTTGTTTGACGTTCGATAAAAGGGCGCTATTTCCTGTCATGTGCCGGGATGCTTCGCTGTCTATAATCCACGTGTTAGTCTCAGCACTATAGCGAACACCCTGCACATACAAAGTAACAGAATCAGTTTAGGTTAGGAACCCAAGCTTTGACTGTCTTGGGTTTCCCAGAGGCATCACACATCATAAACTCCACCCATTGACCTTTAGAAGGTGAGGGTAGCTCAGGTTCCTTCTTGTTATCAGTATGAGACACGAGGTGGATTTTTCGTTCCATAATCCTGATTTGTGCAGTGCCTGTTTATGATAAACAGTCGTCTGGCTTACAGGTTGGACTTTAGGTTCACTAGCTCTTCTAGGTGGAGTTAGAGAACTCCGCTTAGAAGACCTAGGTCTAGAGTCCAGAAGATCAATCTTCTTCCTAGGTGTCTGATAGAAATGACAGTCGGAAGCAATGTGTCCACATTCTCCACAGTTGTAGCATGACCTGCTATCGACTTTATGAGTTGACTTTCTTTGTGGAGAAGTGCGTGACACTCTAGTGACATCATCACTTTAGTTTTTGATTCTTGGATGTTTGATGTTTTCTCTGGTGTAACAAACTTTACTGATTTAACCTGTTTTACTTTTCGGTTAACTGGTTTTTGACTTGCAGCATGTGAAGGTAACATTGAAGTCCTTTTAGGTTCTGATTTGACTCTATTTGACCCTGACTTTAAATTAACCTTTTCAAATTCATTTTCTAGGTTAACACAAGGCAATTTGCCCTTTGCCTTAGAAGTGGCCTCCTTTTGTTTCTTACCAGATTCAGTAGATGAACATGAGGTGTCTGGATCAGTAACAAGAGGAGTGGTCACTACATGATCCTTGATGGGGTTATTATTTACTAGTCTAGACTTGGTGTTCATCAAGGTCTCGGGTGGTGGTGGAACCACTTTGTAGCCTAATCCCTCCCCATTATTCCTTTCTCTCACTAAGTGTTGAACTATGTGTGAAGAACTAGTCCAACTATGCAGTTTCTGTTTTAATGAATTAACTTCGACTTCTAAAACTGCCCTTTGTTTCTTAGTGTCTTCTAGGAGTTAAGATAGTACCTAATGTTGTTTGCTTGGTTAAAAGCCACTACTTCGGTTTCCCTAAGTTGTTTAGTCAATAGGTCTATCTTTTCTTTATAACAATGCTCATTTTGTTTTAGTACTCTATTTGCCTCAGTGCACAGACGTAAATCGTTTACTAAGTTATCATTATGATCTAATAACCTAGCAAATTTTTCATCTATGCTCTTCCTAAACGTGTCACAATCAGAACAAGCATGGTTATTAAAAATTTGGTCAGTGGTACTTACCTGAGTTGGTTCAGAAGTATTAGCCATGAGTGCCGCATCAGATGATTCTGGTTCTGTCGACTCTGGCTTTTCTGTCTCTGATGTGGAAACTTCCTCATTTGGCTTGTAGCTAACCTCGGCTGCAGTTGTTTCTTCACTATGTGACATTGCAATTTCAACTACTATTTCACCTTTACTCGCAGAATCATCGTCAATATCCTCGACACTAGCAATGTTAGATTCTCCTAGTGAGACAAACCTGAAACTCCAATACTGTCCTTCATCATCATGAGCAGTTAGTGCTTTTGGATCCTTGTTCGATGAAGTAGAATTAGAGGGTTGCTTGTCCTGGCGAGTCAAGGATGAGAACGGGTTCCCATTCCCTGTCTTCTTTGGCTTGACACATTCTCGTTTGAAGTGCCCCTTCTCACCACAGTTAAAGCAGGTCACTTTACTCTTGTCGAAGCCAAAGGTGGTGTCCTTAGTAGCAACCAAGTTCTGTCCAGTCTTTTTCACAAACTTCTTCGCCCTCCAACAGCACTTGCTAAGGCCCACATTATATCCATTCTATCAAGCTCCATCTCATCCACCTGCTCGTAGTCCTCATCTGCCAGATGGCAGTTTCCAATCTTCCCAGCAACAAGTCCATCATATGAATGAACCACTGCTGCTAAGAGATCCATATGCTCTCGTGCTACTTCCACGGTCACATTACCGAAGTTATCCGTCTTCAGTTTGGTAGCGTTTGCTTCTGATCCAATATGATGGGTACATGATGACCCAGACGTGTCTGATCCAGAAGGAGAAGCATGTGAGGGACCTGACGAGCTAGACACAAAAGCAGTCTGGAGGGGTGCTCCAGATGTCTTAGCTTGAGGTGTGGCGTTGTATAAAGCTGGATTTTGTGTATACGAAGACTTCTGCGCTCTATACTTCATTCTTAGTGCTTCTTCTCGCAACTTAAGAATGAAGTCATTTATATCCAGCTTTACAAGGATTCCATTCTGTCTCAGGTTAGACACGAATGTAGCCCACTTATCAGGCAACCCGTCTGCGAAGTTGCTTACCTTTTCTTCCATGCTAGTAGCCACTCCATGTGTATGCAATTCGCTCATCAAGTGGTAGAATCTATCTATGACTTCGTCCAAGCTTTCATTACCAATTGATGAGAAGTTATCGAATTCCTTCTTTAACTTCTTTGCTTTGATTGCCTTCAATGATGCATTACCATCATATCTCTTCTCTAGCGCATCCCACAGTTTCTTAGACTGCTTGTTCTCGGAATACTGGTGGAATATGTCTTTGGGGATAGACTGAGTGATCAATGCATAAACTCTTTTCTCTGCATTGTACTTTACTTTCTGTGCGTCTGTCATCCCGCTTAATGTTAGTTTAACTCCATCAGCTCCCACTGGTGTACTATAACCTATCTCAATGGCTTCCCACAGATTAGGATCTACTCCATTAAGGTAGATCTCAAAACGTTGTTTCCAGTGGGGAAACTCATCTAAAGTCAAAAGCTTTGGTGGTTTATTGTGATTCCCCACCTCACTCTCAAGCAGCAACAGATTCTATATCCTTGAGTCCTTCCCAGCAGTAAAGGCTGACATCTGATCTTCCATGATGAATAAACTTATAATCTAATCAAACAAACTTTCATTGATGCGACTGAAGGATGCGAATGAGCTAATCGTGCGTATAAGCTCTGCGATCGGTTCAATCGTGCGAATGAACTGGGCGATTGGTTCAGTCGTGCGAATGAATCTGGTGCGTATGAGCTATGCGAACGAACGGTTCAATCGGCCGAATGAATGTGCGACTAGGTCCAATCGTGCGTATGAGCAGTACGAATGGAGTCCAGTCGTACGAATGAGTCAGTCGTGCGACTGAAGCTGCTGTTTTGCAAAAATTTCTAGGTTTGACGAATTTCAGCCGTAAAAATTCGAAATTTCACAAGTTCTAATCACCCAGTCCATAGAAACCAACGTCGATGAGCAGGGAACTTCCAAGATCACTTTTGATGCCAAAGATTGCGTTTTTAGTGTAAAAACACAAACTTTTATGCAATCTTGATTGAATCAACATGTAATCAAGAGCCAATAGCTCTGATAGCACTTGTTAGGACCTGGTATTCGACGGAAATACCTAGAGATCACGTGTATACCAGATCAAATAGTGCGGTATCCTATTTGATTGGCGATCCAATCAGTGAGAACACACGAAGAATCAATCAAGGATTGAAACTAACGTTAGAAATCGATAAGGAATTGATCTAATGTGTTCTATGAACTTGGAGAACGATTTGGAAGGTTTCTGGACGGCTAGGGTTCGACTGCATTGTACTTGTTCGAATGTCCCCGTTTTTCACGAATTGAGTTGTATTTATAGGTTGGCACTATTCAATCGTGCGACTGAACCATTAGTTTGGTTCAGTCGTGCGATTAAACCATGCGGTTGGTTCATTCGTGCGACTGAGTGTTCAGTCGTGCGACTGAGCCAATCTTATGTTACAGTCGTACAACTGATCCAGTCTCCTGGTCCAGTCGTGCGACTGAGTCAATCGTGTGAAGTTCTTCATGTGTATGGTTCATTCGCATGAGCCATTCGCATGGGAACTTCATTAAGTTAAGTTTGAATGTTTTAGTTAATTAATATAATATTATATGTAATCTTTCAAGTAATTATAAACCCAATCAATTCAGTCACGACTCATTAATGAACTATTAAACATTATAACCAACAGACTCTCAATATCAGTTCATTAATCATACCAAACAACATCTATTACATCACATACCACGATCTAGGGACATACATGTATCAATATAATAACCTAGAAAATTTAAAATTTATGCTTTCGCTAAATTTATTACAATCAGAACAAGCATGATTATTGAAAAGGTGGTGAGTAGTACTTACCTGAGGAGGTTCTGATGAATCAACCATCAAAGCAGAGTCTGGTGTTTCTAGTTCTGGTGATTCTAACGTTGTTGTAGTTTTCCCTTCTTCAGGCAGATAATTGACCACAGTTGCTGTCTCTTCAGTGTTTGACATCACGAGTTTCACTGCAATATCTCCTTCACTAGCTGAATCGTCATCTAAATCCTCCACACTAGCAATGTTGGATTCTCCTAGAGAGACAAACCGAAATCTCCAGTCTTGTCCTTCGTCATCATCGGCAGTCAAGGCTTTAGGATCCTTGCTTGACGAAGCAGGACTGCTAGTGGGTTTATCCTGACGATTGAAAGAAGTGAAAGGATCCCATTTCCAGACTTCTTAGGCTTCACGTACTCACGTTTGCAGTGTCCCTTCTCGCCACAGTTTAAACAGGTCACGTTGGTCTTGTCAAAACCAAAGGTAGTGTCCTTAGTTGCAACCAAGTTCTGTCCGGTTTTCTTGACAAACTTCATAGCTCGCTGGATAGCACTCGCCAAATGGCAGTTCCCAATTTTACCAGCAATTAGTCCATAATAGGAGTGGACTACCGTAGCTAAGAGATCCATGTGCTCTTTAGCTACCTCAACTGTCATATTACCAAAATTCTTGGTCTTCAGTTTTGTTGCATTGGCTTCAGGTATGATGTATTATGTACCTGACGACCCTGACGTTTCCAACCCTGAAGTAGAGGCTTGAGAGGGACCAGCTGAAGTTGACAAAAAAGCCGCCTGAAGTGGTGCTCCAGATGTTTTGGCTTGTGGAGTCACATTGTATAGTGATGGATTCTAAACATAGGAAGACTTTTGGGCTCTATATTTCATCCTTAATTCTTCTTCTCTTAGCTTTAGAATGAAATCATTTATATCTAACTTCGTTAGCATACCATTCCCTCTGAGATTGGAGACAAAGGATACCCATTTTTCTAGCAAACCATTAGCAAAGTTTGACACTTTGTCTTCCATTGACATCGTTACTCCATGAGTGTGCATCTCACTCATCAAGTGGTAGAACCTATGGATAACATTATCCAGGCTTTCTTTTCCCATCGAGGAGAAGTTGTCAAACTCCTTCTTTAAAGCCTTAGACTTTATGGCCTTCAATGATGCATTTCCATCATATCTTTTCTCCAATGCATCCCATAGTTTCTTTGCTTGCATATACTGCAAGAATTGATGGGAAATGTCCTTCGGAATTGATTGTGTAAGCAAAGCATAGACTTTCTTTTCAGCATTGTGTTTGACTTTTTGTCCATCTGTCATGCCACCCAGTGTAAGTTTAACACCATCAGCTCCTATTGGCATGCTGTACCGCGTCTCTATAGACTCCCACAAATTAGGATCTACTCCATTTAAGTAGATCTCGAAACATTGATTCCATTGTGGGTATTCATCTAACGTGATTAGCTTTGTGGGTTTGTTGTGATTTCCCACTTCATTCTCCAGTAGTAGTAAGTTCTGAATACGTGAGTCTCTCCCTACTGTGAATACTGAGTATTGGTCCTCCATTGCCATAAACTTTAACTTTAAACCAAACTGTTTTATCTGTGCAAATGAAGGTGTGCGATTGGGCTATTCGAGCGATTGAACTATGCGGATGGTTCAACCATGCGACTGAACTAATGCGGATGGCTCAGTCGGGCGAATGAACTAATTATGTTGAACAATGCGAATAGACTGCTTAGTCGTGCAAATGGGAGTATGAATGAGTCCAAAAGTGCGTATGGGGGATATGTATGGATTCAGTCGGGCGATTGAGTCAATCGTGCAACTGAAGCTGCTGAAATTTGAAAATTCGTAGGTTTAAGGTATTTTGGACGCAAAAACTCAAATTTTTACTAACCCTAATTGCCGTATGCTGGAATAACTAAACTTTACGATCAGGAGACGTCTAAGACACCGTTTTACACAAAAGGATTGCATTTTTAGTGAAAAAACACAATTTTTGTATCAAAACGATTCAATCACACGTATATCAAGAGCCAAAGCTCTGATACCACTTGTTAGGATCGTGTGTTGAACGAAATACTAACTAATATATGTGTATACTGAATTAAATAGTACGAAATCCTATTCGATTGGCGTTCCAATTAGTGAGAAGGCACGTAGAAACAATTATAGATTGAATCTAAACGTTAAGAACAATAGGGAATCGATCTAGTGCGATCTATGAACTTGGAACAGGTTCTTAGACATATATGGACGGCTAGGGTACGATTTAAGTGGTATTTTTAGGTGGGGTTTCTCATTCGGGAGGCTGAACCATTTGCATGGTTCAGTCGTGCGATTGAGTCATGCAGTTAATCCATTCGCACGACTGTGTGTTCAGTCGTGCGACTGAGTCAATCTCATGTTACAATCATGTGACTGATCCAGTCTCCTGGTTCATTCGTACGACTGGTTCATTAGCATGAAGTTGTTCATGCGTATGATCCATTAGCATGGGCCAATCGCATGTGAACTTCATATGATTAAGTTTGAACATGTTTCACAATCGTTATTTGACTTAGATTTATTCAAACAACCACAACCTATATAGTTAGTTCAATAAGCGTTTTTACATACCAAGCAATGAAATATTCAACAACATAAGCATAACCACACATTGTATTTCATTAAGTACCCATTCAATTACATATGTGTAAGACAATAAAGACATTTTATATTAAGTTCAGAAACTAGGGACATATGTATCTACATAAATCAAGTTGATTCTCAATCTTGATGATAAAGTCCATCATTGTTTCTCATGTTTCACTCTTTTGTTTTAAGAAAAAGACCCATGTAAATCTAGTGAAATCACCCACTACCACTAAGCAATATTGTCTTTTTGCCAATGCTTATCACATTGGTCGGACCACAAAGATCCATGTGAAGCAATTTGAGTGGTGTAGTGTTTGTATTGATAATTTTGATTTGTGTGACACTCTATGTTATTTTCCTTTATAACAAGAATGACAATGATTAGAACAATAAAACTCTTTCTTTGGTAGTCCAATGACTAGGTCATTTTTCACCAATTTATTCATGTTCTTCAAGTTGGAATGAACAAGCCTTCTATGCCATAGTTGAGATTCATCTTCTGATGACTTGGATAGCAGACATGTTTCATTGCTTATGAGTGTTGTATTGTTCATATCCAAAACATAGGTCTTTCCTTTTCTTGATGCTTTAAGAAGGATCCATTCTTATCGAACTGAAAAAAGCCAGCTTAAGAATGTAACAATTTGTCTTATCAAACAATGTGGTATAATTTTGATCACAAATTTAAGACACACTCAATAGATTATATGGTAAAATTTCACAATAATTTACTTTCATAAATTTGAGTACACCATTAGTTACCATTCCTTCACCAACCATTTTACCTCCCTTCTTATCCCCACCAAATGCCACATATGAGGCATTTTTATGCTTGAAGTCATGGAGAAGGGAACAATTTCCTGTTATATGCATGGAACAACTACTGTCAACATACCACTTGTTGTCAACTCTTTATGATTTTTCCCGTAGAAATAAAGAATCAATTAGAATTGACAACCCAAGCCTTAAAGATCTTGGGTTTGCCAGCAGTGTCCAAAATTGTTATTCCTTCATCAATAAGTCTTGAAGTTTCGGTGTTAATTTTAGTCTTACTTGATTCATTATTTGTTGTTTGTGGTGAGGATGAATCTATTGAAGATGAAGTTGTTGAATTTGGTTCTGGTTTCTCACTCTCTTCTTCATTCACGTTATCTTTGTTGGTTTGTCGCTTTTCTTTTGACAATGAACCTTGATTATTGAAAGTTTCATCATCTTTTGATTTTGAATGAGGTACTTGAGTTCCCTTTTCAAAATTCTAACAGAAAGCATCATCAACATTTGTTTCTTTATCACTCCAATCCACCCTTTTGTGAGGTGTTTTGGATTGCTGAAATGATATTCTTTGTTTCAAAAGTTTATCATCATCACATGTTTGTGTTTGTTGGGACTTCTTTGTGCTTTTTGCCTTGTGTTTGTTGTTGAAATAACATTCTTGAGTTTAATGGTTATTTTAGTTGCAAATTGCACAATGCTTGTTCAAGTAGCAGTCAGAGGTCATGTGATGGTTCATATTGCAAATAGAATAATAGCTGCTGAAGTAACAATCTTCAGTATTGTGATTTTTCATATCACACCATTTCCATTACATTTCCTCTGATTCTTCATTAGAATTGACTACTTTCTTTTTCTTATTCGGCTATTGAAGCTTCAAATCTTTTTCCAGTTTTCTAGTTACTTTATCCTTACCTTTCCCTGGCATGCTGCCAAAAGATTCTTGTTTATCATTTGCTGATTTCTACTATTTGGAAGATACTATTTTCTGATTACATTTGTTGATTGTTGCTTTTGTTTTCCGTCGATCTTCTACAAATTCAGTAGATTTGGTCTTCTGCATTGTGCTACTGAAGAAGATTTCTTCTTCCACTCAAGTTCTGCAGATTGTTTCTTCTTGCTCTTTTTTTACACAAGATGTGTGTACTTCCTCGGTATATGTACACTGTTCAACTCTTTCAGTTGATGGTTTTTGTTGCTCATGAAGTTATTGAAGACCTTCATTTAGCTTAGCTATTCTCTTGCAAATATTATTCAACATGTTTCTTTGTTTAGTAGGATATTGCAACTTTGTTTCTTTAAGAACTTTGGGAATGATTGTTTCAAAAGCAAAATTCTTACCAATGTTCAGTTCATCAACATCATGTTCATTAGACTCATCCATGTATTCATACTCATCAAAGTCAAATTCTAAATCATTTTGTTTAATATGATATGATTCAGAAGACTCAGTTTCATTCACCTCAAACTCATTATGATTAACTTGTTGATTAGGTTTTGCTTCAAACTTGGTGCTTGGCACAAAATGATTTGACAAATTGTTTGTCATCGTTTAAGGTAAGTTGTGTAATTATTATTTATACGAGGTACAACAATATTATATCCCAACCCATACATGTATTTTGATTCGATATGACGATTTAATAATTTCTCAGATGAAAGTTGGAACTTTTGAAGTTTCACTTTAGTTGATGCAGGATTACCCATGGATTTAGTTATGTAAGTGGTCAGATGCTCAACTTGTGCTTTTAAATTATAATTTTCTAAAACAAGTTTATCTAAATGATTTTGTAAAGAGTTAATTTTGATTTGGTATAATTTATGTTCTCTTATATGAGAGTCGTTCAAAATCATTGTTTCATTTAATTTATGAGCCAATTGTTGAGCATGGACTCTATATTTTTCACCTTCCTCAATACATACTGATGACACAATCTTCTCTTACCTCTATAGCCATGGGTGGAATTGTATTCTCCATGTATGCCATTAGAGCTTGATTTTCTTCCAAATCTTCCTTCTCATACATGCTCTAGTCACAGGTTCCATCTTGAAGTATGATGAGTCCAGATTCTTTATAGTTACTTGGACCTGCTCATGCATTTGTGGTTGGCGGGGATGAGTTGGTTATCTTTGGTTCTCAGAAAGATATTTGAAATATAGATTGTTGATGAGGTTGATGTTGATTAAATTGATGTTGTAGATGTTGTTGTTCTTGTCTCAAGTCAGGATTTGATTGTTGATTACATTTTCTGGAGTAATGTCCATAGTGATTGCATTTGAAACATCTTATCTTTAAATTATCAACACCAATCTTGGTTGTTTTTCTTGCTGCAGCCAAATTCTTGTTTCTTCTAAGGTACTATTTGGCTCTATATGCAATCATAACATTTGCTATTGAAGATCCATATCCTCTACTACATCTGGATGTAGTTCTTCCAAGTCTTGCTAGAAAACGTTGGCAAATGATAAAGTGCTTCCCAAGTAAGTTTTAAAACTTGAGCTAAAAGCTGCAAAGACTGCCTTTTGTTCTTTAGACTCTAGAATCACAATGATAGGCTTTACTTTGTTGTTGTTTGAAGAGGACTTTGTTGATGATGCAGAGGAGTCTCTTCTATCATAAGTTATTCCTTTTTCCTTTCTTAATTAGCTTTTAGAAGATTTCTTTGAATGCTTTGATGCATAAAAGGTTACTTCTTCCTTATCGCCACTCAAAGTACAATAGTTGTCACTATATTTATTAGAAATAAAATCACTCCCTGCACTTTTTGTTTCTTTAAAGTGATAGGGTGTGACATGTGTTCTCATACTCTTGTTTCTTTAGTTTTCATCCATTTCAAGGGCCTCCACTTTTGCTACTAAGGTATCAAGACCTGTTTGTTTATGGTCTATGGTGTTCTTAAACATACACTTAGTTTGCTTCTAACTTTCAGGCAAAGTATGGAGCATATTTTTGTTCAATTCCTTATTAGTGTATTTCAACTCCAAGATGTACATCTCTGTTACAAGTTGCATAAATCAACGGAGTTGTTGAGGAATTGATTCGCCCTCAATATGATGAAAAGTTTCATATTGTGAGCGAAGTATGTCTTTCCTAATGCTTTTGATTTCATCACTCCCTTCACAGAGTGTATGATGAATCTTCCACAAGGAATTGGTTGTTTTGTAATTCTCACACCAGATCAATATTTCTTCAAGTAAAGCCATACTAAGCAAGTTGTATGCTTTGATATAAACTTTTACCTTCTTAACTTCATCAAGTGACAAATCTTTTGTACTTATGGGTTAATTATTGCGATTATAATCCGGACGAGGAGTGGAAGGAATATAAGGACCTTTAGTAATCGAAATCCATAAGTTAGAATTAGTATAATTCACATGATTCCTGAATTTGATTTTCCGGTATTTAAAATCAGCTTTTGTTTCCAACTTTGGAGGTTGGTATGATGATACACCAAAGGTACTCATTTTTAGTTAAAGTACAAGAGATTAACTAAGCATAAATTCCTTTTGAGTAATTTACTAATTAGTTACAAAACTTAATTAGTGACAATTAAGTAATTGTGGTCGCAAATCAGTCAATCCTTATAATGATAATCAAATCTGTCAATCCTTATAATGATAATTAGTTATCAAATCAAGGATTGGTTAATGTAATTTTAAATCAAGAATTATCAATCAATAACTCAAATCCAAATTCAATTTTTGTGAATGATTGATCTATGTTTAAACGAGTAATGAAATAGTACTCACTCAAAGACAATTTTCTGGTTTTTATTGTTTTAAGCAAAAATCAATTCACAGTAAAATGATTTGATCAAAAATAATAGATCTAATAAAAAACTCATAGATCTTATAAAATAAGAAGACAACTAAACAATTCTAACATCGATAGATCAATCGATCTAAATCAATGAACACTTGGCTCTGATACCACCTGTGAATCAAAGGATCGCAATTAGGATTATGAGTGTTAGACGAATGGAATCAAGCTAATGATTCCAAAATGATCATTAACTTTTGTTTAATTGTTTTTACGAACAATTATCAAATCAAGTAAATGTTTGTTATGACGAATACAATGATACGAACACAATAACTAAGCAAACAAGATTTGATTGAAAAGTACTTAGTTAAAACTAGTTAATGACTACAAATGAATAAAGAATGAATACACTAAACAATATATGCTTTGATCAAGGTTGATGATGTATTGATGTGACGGGTATTAGGGTTTGTCTTGTTGACTTGTTGTTGACTAGTAACACTTGCATTATTTAAAATACAAGTGTTTGGACTCCGCAGCTACAGAGTCTTCCATAGATGTTTGTTCTTCCGAAGGTATCCTATTTTCCCGAATGTATTTGTTCTTCGGAAGGTAATATCACTTGAACTTCCAAAGCTGGATCTTCATCCGTAGAAGATATTCGGATGATTGTTTTTCTAAGAACATATCTACGGAATAACAAAACGTTCATCCGTAGATGTTTCTTACACATAGTAAAATTTACAAATTGACCAATATAATGTTTTACCTGCAATCATACATAAATCAACACACATAAGGGTTAACCTATATAAATAATGCATACATCAAAATACTGAATTATAGTCATTAATTACAAGTATTGACCTAGACCTATTGTTCCTAAATAATGCATAAAGTTCTAAGCCTATAGAACAAGGAAGTTACTTTAGAAGATTTGATATTACTCAGTGAATTATGATAAGTATCAAATATTTCGAAGCAAAAAGACCAATTCTTCCAATGAAAAAGATGAAGTCTTCTAAAGATTTAAAGAAAAAGTCTCTCGAAGCAAGACTGATTTGTTCTGAAGATGGAGAAGTCATGACTTTTGTAACATACTTTTGACAAAAGCTGAAAAACCTTTTCGCTACCATTTGTGAAGACTCACCAACTTGCATGAGTTAGTGAAAAGTCATGCTTTTATCAACTGCAGATTAAGGTGATGAGTTTGTATCTTTGCAACTATGTACTTTTATCCTTTTTTGTAATAGATTGTGAGCTTTGCAAAACTTGTAACAACTTGAGAGTAATATACTTAATTCTTGAAAACAATGTATTTGTGTTTCTTGTTCTTGTTTTGTTCTTTACTTGTGTTCTCTGTTTAACTATAAACCGGTTCTTTATTTGATTCGCTAAGTGTTGTAAGTGTCCTAACACTATGAAACTATTGCATTGATCCCCTTCACATGTCCTGCATTAAGGTCTAATGTTTATGAAATAGTAGGTCCATTTAGTTTTGCCTTCTCTTCACTCTAGCATGAACACTCGTCGGCACGGCTATACTAAAGGGGGAGAGAAGAAAAGGGTTCTATTTGGTGTGAGTTAGGCGCCCCTTAAGCCCTGGATCTCTAGATTTAGTGACAAGTAGTAGGCATAGATTATGGGAGGAGTATTGAAAACATTTGCCCCATGAAGCATTAGGTGACTTTGTTACCTACTCTACTAGGTATGCCCTTGTTGTAGGAGCGAAAGTTAGGCATCATTTATGGCAATTATCTATACACAATTTCAACTAATTATCTTTATACTTCTCGTTAGACTATTTAAGTGATACAAATAAAGCCATGTTCTTTTATTTATGGTTTTTAATGTGAACATAGTTGTAAAAATTTCATTTATACATTCTTAATATTTCTTTAGATGTCATAAAATCATGGTATAGTGTTATAACTATAAAATGAAGTTGTAAGGAAATTTTTCATAGAAGGTATTGGTTTTGAATGATCAAGAGTATAATTATTAAAAAATAACTTGGTAAAACCCATACTAACTAAATATAATCATCAAGAAGCTTAATACTCTTTTCACTCACTTGATTTTCTGCACTCAAATCAATAAAATTTGAGTAAGTGTCACAAGAAAGAGAAATCATTACAATAATTAAGTGTTGACATCAATATATATTCATCACAAGGATGTTATTATGAAAACTGCTTCAATCATTAATTTTCAAAACCTTTGTTTATTAATGCAATTGTCTAGACAAACACTAGAAAAATTCCAATTACAAATCACATCCTTTGTAGGATCAGATCATGCTTAATAGAACTTTTTCTTAAATCATACATTAGACTTTCTTGATTGTTGGCAAATTTTTTATGTTTTTGTACCTCATCCAGAAGTAAATCAATTTTACACATATAAGTCCCTTCAATATTCGTAAATGCAGTGTTGCTCTATATTAGATTTTTAGCCTCGTCTAAGATTTTTTCGTTTGACCATCAATGCCTGGTAACTTTTGCATACCACTAACTAGTGCATATATGTTCAAGGTCATAGGATGGAATATATGAATTTTAATCTAAATTTTCCTATGGTGATGATTCATGATTTGCTAATCTCTTATATTATTCAAAACATATGCACTTCCAATTCAAATCATACAAATAATTTCCTTTAATCAGTTTTTAGTTTTGCCAAAATCTTTGTAATATCTTTAATTTTTAGTTTAAAGTAATAAGGTGTGTATGGGACATATAAGAAATATGAAGGGCTAAAGTTGCCATGAAGCAAATCCGAACCCTAACCTCCCTTATTTAATGGATAGAGCCTCCTCCCCCTCTCTCCTTTGCATAGAAATATTGTCAAAAGATGGTAACCTAGAGAGAGAAAGAGGTTATAAAGGGGAAAATATTTGAAAGTGCTAAAGGTATGTGATTTCTCCTATTTCGAGAGTGATCTACAATAGATCAGTGATCTAATAGAGTATGTGTCATATGGATGGATAAATTTATCAACTTTGAATGTTAAGGTGTTGATCTTGGTATTTCATTCTTCTTGGTTATGATTTCTACAATTTCTACACAACAAAACAGTCTTAAGTCCCCCTTTATTACATGTTTTTATAATGTTTTTAGACTGGTATATACACCATGACAATTTTACAACAATAAATGGTAAAGTTTGCATTTCTATGGCTTTTTTTCATTGAAAACAATGTTTTAGTGCTTAAACCATAAATTATGTGTTAAAGTATGTAATATACATTTGTATTCGATGGTAAACAATTCCTAGCCCACAAAAGATCTCGGTTATAGTTCTCAACTTGTTGAAGTAGTACTCGCATATAGTACTCGTTGATAGTAATCAGCCTATGTATATATATTTAACTAGCATAGTACTCGCACGTGGTAAAGTTTTCACATATGACATAATTCTCATCCATAGTCAAAATTCTCGCATGTTACTGTAAATGGACTTCATTATGGTTCTTGCATATAGTTTTAATTCTTGGTTAAAGCATTGTACTTGGATTATAGGGTTGTTAACTACGTTATACTACTCAAACAGTTCTAGTAATACCTAATAGAGTCATAGTAACTACAATCATAGTATGATAATGCTAAAGTAATCATAAATATGAATGTGAAGGAAATAAATATAATTAAAGTTAAAGAGTTAAAGTAATTAATAGGGTAAAGATAATTATAGTTAAATTAATGAAATTACTATTAAAAAGTTAAAGGTGATTACAAATATGGGAAGCTAAATTTCACCTATGAAACAATAAAAAACTTGAATAATATTTCAAGAATAGTTCCTAACGTATGGATGAGAATTATGTCATATGTGAAAACTTTGAATGTTTAAGGTGTGAAAACGTATGGATGAGAATTTCACATATGACATAAATTTAACTAGCATAGTACTCGCACGTGGCAAAACTTGCAAACATAGATCCTAACGTATTTCAAGCCTCGACTTAAGAGACTTGAATAATGGAAAGGGGCATGATTCTTGCATTTGTTACATGTCAGACTGGAGTATTGCGTAAGGGAATGAGATAGTGAACTCTTGTGTTTTACACCAGCAATGGCTAAAAGAAATCTAAAGAAAGTATATACATGTGATGAAGGAAAGCAAAAGTATATATAAAGAGATAAATAACTAGACTTAAAAATTGAACATAGTAAATGCTAAAGGAGTCTTACCAAAGTTTAAGCACGCAGATTAAGTTCAGTAATGATTAAAGGAAATGATAAAGTTTCAGGGCTAAAATGTTCCTAATGTATGATAAATAAACATATTTATAGATAAAGTTGGCTAAAGTATTATGGTATAATAAAACTAATGCTCAATCAACAATGCTAACTTTTGTATGTATATTAGCTTGATAGATGTGTGTATTGAATATATGCGGGCTTTGCATGGATTCTAGAGCTCCTTTACATCATGATAAAGGCTGTTATGATAAAGTATTAAGGAAAGAAAGGTAAAATTATTTAACGTAACCCGCTAAGGGAAAAGAAGTATATTGTGCATACTCACCCGCTAAAGAAGATGGGCCTTGTGCAATCTCACCCACTAAACGAGATGTGCCTTTTGTAGTTTTACGCACTAAAAGAGATTTTCATTGTGCACTCTCACCCACTAAAGAAGTTATACCTAGTGTGTTCTAACTCACTACATAAGCTTAGTACTTCCATTAGCTCAATGTTAAAGGGAAAAGATAAAGATAAAGTAAATGAAACAATATATTGTAAAGTATGAAAACCTATTTAAAGTATGAATAACTGTAAGGCCCCGTTCCCGGGACTTTTACAACTGGTCAATCATCGCACATAAAACGTATAATTACATTAACTTAAATAATCATTGCAGCGGAAGCATTAAAACAACAATTTCATTAAAACTGCTTTTGCAAAATAATACAACATTCGTTACACAATTTCATTTGTTCTCATTACAATGCAAAAACATTAAACAAAAGAATGCTATCCAAAAGAGCCAAGTAGCTGCTCGTGCCATCCTCAGTAACTTTACCTACCAACTGGAAAAGACATAAAAAGTCAGTGTTGCCTAGTGAGTTCTAGATTTAAAATAAAACATACTTTATCTTTCCTGTAAAATCGTTCTTTACTTTTGTATGTGGTCACACATCATACGTACACATAGATAATAGTTATTATCTTCATGATCATTCATTTCGTACATATCGCACGCTTGGCACTTTTTGTACTTATCACACTTTTCGTACATTTATTATCTTTTCGCTTTTATCTAGGTCTTGTCATATGCTTAACCCCCCCTCTTAAGCACAAGGCCATATCATCTAGGGTTAAGCGACAAGGACCCCATATCACACATATCGCACGTATGGAGAAGTCAGTAGGACTGACTACCCCTGTGTGTGTTAACTCTTATGCATCAGCCAAAATCGCACACTGAATATACACACAGTAATTAAGAAATCGCACGTATTGGAGCAGTCACCAAGACTAAACTCTTACTGTGTGATGGACCCTTATGAGTTAGCCAAAATCGCACGCTGTAAATACACACACAGTTGAGCTAACAACTTTGAGTGAGTTATGAACCTCCTTTCATATGCTTGCAAGCCTTTCATACTTTCTTTCATTCATTAATGCATACATTCTTTCTTTAAGTTCCTATTTTTCATTATCTTCCACTTTACGTTACATAATACTTAGTCATTTCTTTCATTAACATTCAACACAAAGCCACAGGAAGATAAACATACATAAACAGGAACATCAACAAGATCACACAGAAGTTCATACATATCAGCATGCATCCATAACATACGTCACACATACCATCATGCATAACATCATACAATAATGCATCATCATCATCATCATGCCCATCACATCATCTATGATCTCAAAAGTCAACTTACTATGCCCCCGGGAACCTCCCAAGTCAGAGCCCACATCTGCACTTTTTCCATGAAAGGTCAGAAAAATATTCTAAGTCTTTATCCGCATTTCTTATTGTTCATCCGCATTTCTTTTTCTTCATCCGCATTTCTTTTTGTTCGTCCGCCTTTCTTTTGTTCATCCGCATTTCTTATGTTCATTCGCATTTCTTTTTCTCATCCACATTTCCTTCGCTCATCCGCATTTCCTTTACTCATCCGCATTTCATCTAGTCGCATAACTTTCATCTGCATTTTTTCATCTGCATGAACTTATTCATCCGAATTTGTTCATCTGCATGAGCTTATTCATCCGCATTTGTTCATCCACATGAACTTATTCATTCGCATTAACTTGTTGTTCATCCGCATTAACTAATTCATCCGCATTTGTTCATCCGCGTGAACTTATCCATCCGTATTTGTTCATCCGCATGAACTTATTCATCCACATTTGTTCATCCACGTGAACTTATTCATCCGCATTAACTTGTTATTCATTCCCATTAACTTATTCATGTGCATTTGTTCATCCGCTTGAACTAATTCATCCGCATTTGTTCATCCACATGAACTTATTCATCCGCATTAACTTGTTCATCCGCATTAACATGTTCATCCACATTAACTTTACTCATCCACATTAACATATTCATCCACATTAACTTTACTCATCTGCATTAACATGTTCATCTGCATTAACTTACTCATCCGCATTAAGATGTTCATCTTCATTAACTTACGCATCCGTATTAATATTTTCATTCGCATTAACTTTACTGATCCGCATTAACATGTTCATCCGCATTAACTTACTCATCCGCATTAACACGTTCATCCGTATTAACTTTACTCATCTGCATTAACATTATCATTTGCCTTAACTTACTCATCCGCATTAACATGTTCATCTGAATTAATTACTCATTTGCATTAAATGTTCATCCGCATGAACTTATTCATCCACAGTAACATGTTCATCTGCATTTAGAACATTTAAACAGTTATTTATGGTTCGGCGTAAGAGCTACTCTTTGGCGCATGAGTAACCCAGGTCACACTTAACATCATAATTCGGGCCCCAATCACCATCTATCATGTTCTAAGCATAAATCTTACATTCTAAGCCATAGAAACACAACCATAACAACATCATACATGAACATAGCCCAAAATCAAACCCCACCTGCAACATACACACATACACATACAAGGTTTGAAACCCAACTTTTATAAAAGTTTCATACATGCATTTCCAGCCCCAAAATCAGTTAAAACAAGTAAAAGAGGGGTTCTAGAACTCACCTTTGCAGCTCTTGGGGTAAGACATCCTTCAAAGCCCGAATACTACAAGTTCTCACCTAAAAACCCACTAAAAACACACCCCCGAACACACACAAACATAAATAAACACACAACGGAGGATAAAACCGGTTAAGAACATCTTAAACACATGAGTTCTTAACTTGAATTCGAATTTTGCATAGGTTCTTCAAAATACCCGAGAGTTTCACCTCTCTTTCTTTCTCTCTCAACAATCCAAATGGTACATGGTGTGTAGGAGGTGATGGGTGGCCATCACCGTTTACACCCACTTTTCAATCATTTTGTCCTTTTGGACACTATTTACCCTCTAAAAATTTATTTTCTTTCTTTTTCTTCACTTTATTCTTTCTTTTTCTTTTATAATAGCCGGGTGTTACAATTCCACCCCCTAATTTAGGTTTAGTCACCGAAACCTGTTATTCCTCAAACAATCGTGGGTAATGTTGTCTCATCCCTTCTTCTGTCTCCCACATAGACTCAGAACCCTTCATATGCTTCCATTGTACAACACAAGAGGTACGACTTTATTCCTTAACCTCTTCTCATTACGATCAATGATCGCCACTAGTTGCTCCACATAATTGAGCCGTTCTTCTACCTTGATATCCTCCAGTGGTACAATCATATCCTTGTCTGCTAAGCATTTTCTGAGATGAGATACATGGAATGTCGGGTGAATTCCACTATTCTCTTCTCGTAACTCTAGTCTATAGGCCACCTCTCCTACTCGAGCGATGATTCGGAATGGCCCTATGTATCTCAGGCTCAACTTGCCCTGCTTTGTGAACCGAAGGATACCCTTGCAAGGTGAGACCTTCAACATAACTCTATCACCCACCTGGAACTCAATCGGTCTACGTCTCTTATCAGCATACGGCTTTTTCCTATCTTTAGTTGCCTTCATAAAGGCTTTAATCCTTTCCAGATTCTCAGTCATAGCCTCGACCAATTCGACGCTCCCTAACTCTTTATGGCCGATATCACCCCAACACACGGGTGTTCTGCATCTCCTACCGTATAACATCTCATAAGGGGGTATACCAATGATGGCATGATAACTGTTGTTTATGAGAACTCATCTAACGGTAAGTGGTCATCCCAACTTCCTCCAAATCAATGATGCATGCCCGAAGCATATCTTCTAGCATCTGATTTGTCCTCTCTGACTGACCATCCGTTTGAGGATGATAAGCCGTACTAATGTGTAACCTCATCCCTATAGCATCGTGGAATTTCTTTAAAAATTTGTATGTAAATCGGGTGTCACAATGAGACACAATAGATACCACACACCACGACGAGTTACGATCTCTTTAATGAAAAGATCGGCTGACCTCTCGGATGAATGTGTCTCAAAAATCAGTATGAAGTCAACACTCTTCATCAAATGATCAACTATCACCCATATGGCATCATACCCTCGTGCGGTATGCAACAGCTTCATTATAAAGTCCATGGTGATGTACTCTCACTTCCACTTCGGTATATCCAAAGGTTGGATTTTCCATCCGGCTTCTGATGCTCTGCCTTCACTTGAGTTTGACCCCATACAATCTTTACATCCTTACAGGTCAACCTGGTCAGTGGAGAAGCGATCTTAGAGAAGCCTTGAATGATTCTCTAATAATAACCCGCCAAACCCAAGAAGCTACGAATCTCGGATGGCGTCTTCGGAGACTTCCATTACATCACCACCTCAACCTTTGCCGGATTCACCATTATCCCCTTGGGATTCACCATGTGACCTAAGAATTGAAACTCGCGCAACCAAAATGCGCACTTGGAAATTTAGCATACAACCTCTCCCTTCTCAACTTCTCCAATACCTCTCAAATGTGACCGACATGCTCATCCTCACTCGTGGAATAAATCAAGATATAACGAGTAAACACAATCACTGATTTATCCAACATCGGTTGACACACTCGATTCATCAAGTCCATAAAAGCAGCTGGCACGTTGGTTAATCCAAAAGGCAAAACAAGAACTCGTAGTGTCCATAACGTGTGCAAAAAGCTGTTTTAGGAATATCTTTCTCCTTCACCTTCAGTTGATGATAACCAGATCGAAGGTCTATCCTTGAAAACCACTGGGACCCTGTAGCATATAAAAAAGATCATCAATTCTCGATAAGGGGTACCGATTCTTTACTCTAAACTTATTCAACCCACGGTAGTCTATACACATCCTCATAATACCATCTTTCTTCTTCACAAATAAGACCGCTGCAACCCAATGAGAGATACTTGGTCTAATGAACCCCTTATCAAGCAGCTCTTGCAATTAGTCCATCAACTCTTTTCATCTCGGTCAGAGCCAACCGATACAGCGCCTTAGCAATAAGCTAGGCACCCGGTATCAAGTTAATCCGAAACTCAATCTCGCGGTCCGTGGCACTCTGGGTAAATCTCCACGAAACACATGTGGAAAGTCACACACAAGTGGTACATCGGACATTTGTCGTGTTGGTGTGTCCACATCCTTTACGGAGGCCAAGTAGGCACTACATCCACGCCTCATGCCCTTTCTTGCCACCACCATTGAAATAACTTTTGGAATCGTCATGACTCGATCACCATAAACTGTCACCAACTCCCGTAAGTCGTTATCTGTCAAATCATCTTCTTGCGACACACAATGCTCGCATCGTATTCCACCACCAATCTATTCCTAGGACTACGTGAAACCCTTCAAAGGTCATCACAAACGGTCAAACAGGAAACTTATGACCTTTGAATTCTATATCATAGCCTTTTATATGCTTAGAAATTCTCATAGCCTTACATATGGTAGTTTCTACATCAAAGGGCTCATCAATACTTCTACTCCTAATGGGCAACTTAGCACAAAAGGCAGCAGATTTAAAACTCCTACTAGCACTAGAATCAAGCAACATAGAAGGAAGAGTTTGGTTACTAGATACGTACATGACATGACATCGGGTCCATCCTAGCCTCCTCCATGGTCATTGTGAAGGCTCTGCGCTTGCCTCCCACCCTCCAATTCCAGTTATCCTCTTTGCCCAAAAATCTTGTCTGTTGGCTTCTTATAGTCTCTGCTTATATGACCCTTTCGCCACAGTTGTAACACCTCTTCACCCTATAATTCTTTGCCAGATGACCAGGCCTCCCACATTTGAAGTAGAGGTTTGATCCCCGCCTACACTCTCCAGTATGTCGTTTGGCACACTTACCACACTTCCTCGTCTCCGCACCAAACAAAGCTACATGCCGGTCATCCATCCTGGCAACCTTGTTGTTTGGAGTGTAACCACCACGTTCAACCCGTTTTCCGGTACAATTCTTGTTTCCGCTACTCTTCTTGTTCACTTCAATCACGGTTGTCTCCTTCACCGCCCTAATTAACTCAGTCACCATAGATGGCAGAATTGCCTACATGACCTATTCAACTCCATCGAAAATAGCCTCTTTCAATGTGGTCCTTAGACTAGCACTGTCATCACCACCTTCCGGGTGATGGATCTCGGGCTCTTCGAGTGCCATTTTAGCAGCCCTAGCCATGCTTCTCGTGACACACGGTCCAGCACCACGTCCACCACAACCTGCACCAGACGAAACCTTTGGAGTTCTAGCACCGGCCATCCTCAAGACACACTAAAAGATTCATATACTAACACCATCACTCAAGGGAACAACTCAGTTTTTGTCAAGTATAGTAAAACCCTAATTATAGTGGCTAGTTATGATTAGCTACTAACTGTACTCTTCATACCCCAAGCATTTCCTATCCTGACTACATGAGTATCTAAATCTACAAACAGCACATAAACCACATAAAATGTGCATGTAATACCTGTTAACATTAAGAAAATAACTGATGGCATGTAGCTACTCGGACTGGCACCCTTTCCCCTTCCATCCCACTTTTAGTTTAAGTTAAGCATTATTTTAAAATTTTACCCATTTCACTTAAACTTTGGCTCTCATACCAACTTGTAAGGCCCCGTTCCCGGACACATACAGCTGGCCAATCGTCGCACATAAAAAGTATAATTACATTAACTTATATAATCATTGCAGCGGAAACAATAAAAACAACATTTTCATGAAAACTGCTTTTGCAAAATAATACAACAGTTGTTACACAATTTCATTTTTTCGCAATACAATGCAAAACATTAAACAAAAGAATGCCATACAAAAGAGCCAAGTAGCCACCTCGTGGCATCCTCAGCAACTTTACCTGCCAACTGGAAAATGCATAAAAAGTTAGCGTTGCTGACTGAGTTCTAGTTTTTAAAATAAAACATGCTTTATCTTTTTTTTAAAATAGTTATTTAATTTTATATGTGGTCACACATCATACGTACACATAGATAATAGTTATTATCTTCATCATCGTTCGTTTCGTACATATCGTACGATTCGCACTTTTCGTACTTATCGCACTTTTCGTACATTTATTATCTTTTTACTTTTATCTAGCTCCTGTCATATGCTTCACCCCCCCACCCCTCTTAAGCACAAGGCCATTTCATCTAGGGTTAAGAGATAAGGACCCCATATCGCACGTATGGAGTAGTCACTAGGACTGACTCCCACTATGTGGGTGAACTCTTATGGGTTAGCCAAATTCGCACGCTAAATATTCACACAGTAATTAGGAAATCACATGTATTGGAGCAGTCACCAAGACTGAACTCTTACTGTGTGTATGGACCCTTATGAGTTAGCCAAAATCGCAAGCTGTAAATACACACACAGTTGAGCTAACAACTCTCAATGAGTTGTGAACCTCCTTTCATTTGCTTGCAAGCCTTTCATACTTTCATTCATTCATTAATGCATGCATTCTTTCTTTAAGTTCCTCTTTTCATTATCTTCCACTTTACGTTACATAATACTTAGTCATTTCTTTCATTAACATTCAACGTAAAGCCACGGGAAGAGAAACATACATAAACACAACCATCAACAAGATCATGCAGAACTTCATACATATTAGCATGCATACATAACATAAATCACACATACCATCATCAATAACATCATACAATCATGCATCATCATCATCATCTTCATGCCCATCACATCATCTATGACCTCAAAAGTCAACTTACTATGCCCCCGGGAACCTCCCAAGTCAAAGCCTACATGTTCACTTTTTCACCATAAAGTCAGAAATATTTTCTAAGTCTTCAACCGCATTTCTTATTGTTTAACCACATTTCTTTTTCTTCGTTCGTATTTCTTTTTGTTCCTCCGCCTTTCCTTTGTACATCTGCATTTTCTTATGTTCATCCGCATTTCTTTTACTCATCCGCATTTCCTTTGCCCATCCATATTCCCTTTACTCATCCGCATAACTTTCATCTGCACTTGTTCATCCGCATGAACTTATTCATCCGCATATGTTCATCCGCATTTGTTCATCTGCATGAACTTATTCATTCGCATTTGTTCATCCTTATTAACTTATTCATGTGCATTAACTTGTTCTTCATCCGCATTAACTTATTCATCCGCATTTGTTCGTCCACGTGAACTTATTCATCTGCATTTGTTCATCCGCATTAACTTATTCATCCGCATTTGTTCATCCGCATGAACTTATTCATCCGTATTAACTTATTCGTCCGCATTTGTTCATCCGCATAAACTTAATCATCCGCATTTGGTCATACGCATGAACTTATTCATCCTTGTTAACTTGTTCATCCGCATTAACATCTCTTCCATGTTAACATGTTCATCCGCATTAACTTACTCATCCGCATTAACATGTTCATCCGCATTAACTTACTCATCCGCATTAACATGTCCATCTGCATTAACTTACTCATCAACATTAACATGTTCATCTGCATTAACTTACTCATCCACATTAACATGTTCATCCGCATTAACTTACTCATCCGCATTAACATGTTCATCGCCATTAACTTAATCATCCGTATTAACATATTCATCCGCATTAACTTTAGTTATCCGCATTAACATGTTCATCTGCATTAACTTACTCATGTGCATTAACATGTTCATCCACATTAACTTACTCATCCGCATTAACATGTTCATCCACATTAGGTGTTGGTACATGTGTCCCTAGTTTCTAAACATAATGTAATATGTCTTTAACGTCTTACACGTATGTAATGTTTGGGTACTTAATGAAATGAGAATGTTTGGTTGTGATTTATAATGTTTAATATTTCATTAATGAGTTGTGTAACGCATATTGACTAGATTATATATGTTTGAGATTCTTTGAATTGGTATACATAATTTTATAATAATGAAGTTCTCATGCGTCCAACTGGACCATGCGCTCCAACAGTGGTCATGCGTCCGAATGGCCATGCGACTGAATGTCTATGCGCCTAAATAGTCCATACGCCTGAAGAACTTCATGCGACTGACTCAGTCACACGACTGAACACTCAGTCGTGCAAATGGATCAACCGCATTGCTCAATCGCACGAATGAACCATGCAAATGGTTCAGTCACCCGAATGAGTAACCCTAACCTATAAATACAACTTAATTCGTGCAAAAAGGTATTGAACACACTTTGACTCCAGACGTACCCTATTCGTCCAAAGACCTCTAAGATCATCCTCAAAGTTCATACATCGCAGTAGATCGATTCCTAATCGATTCTTAACCTTAGATTCAGTTACATAATTGTTTCTACGTGCGTTCTCACTTATTGGATCGCCAATCAAATAGGATTCCGCACTATTTGGTTCGTTTTGCACGTTAATCCGTTAGTACATCGTCCCGTACACGATCCTCTAACAAGTGGTATGAGAGCTTTGGCTCTTGATTACGTGTTGATTCAATCGTTTTTTTATACAAAAATTGTGGTTTTTCACTAAAAACACAATCTTTTTGTGTCAATCAGTGTCTTAGACGTTTCCTGACCATAAAGTTTAGTTTTTCAAGCATACGGCAATTAGGGTTTCTAAAAATTCGAGATTTTGCGGCCAAAACACGTTTAACCTATGAACTTTCAAACTTTAGCAGGTTCAGTCACACGATTGGCTCAATCACACGACCAAGTGCATTCGCATTCCCGAAACGCACAATTGGACTCATTTGTACCCTCATTCGGCCGACTGACTCATCCGCATTAGTTCAGTCACACGATTGAACCATTCGCCTAGTTCAATCGCCCGAATAAGCCCAATTGCATACCTTCATTCTCACACATAAAGAGTTTGTTTAATAGTAAAGTTAAGTGAAATGGAGGACCAGGTTTCAGCATACACAGCAAGCAGAGGCACTCGTATTCAGATTATGCTGCTTTTGCACAACGAAGTGGGAATTCATAATAAACCCCGAAAGCTTATCACGTTAGACGACTACCCACAATGGAAGCAACGTTTCAAAATCTACTTAAATGGAGTAGATACAAATTTATGGGGGGCTATAGAGTTGGGGTACAACATGCCAGTAGGATCTGACGGTGTCAAACTTACTTTAAGTGGCATGTCTGATACACAAAAGGTGAAACACAACGCTGAGAAGAAAGTCTACGCTTTGCTTACCCAGTCTATTCCGAAGGGTATCTTCCATCAATACTCGGAGTATACACAAGCAAAGAAATTATGGGATGCATTGGAAAAGAGGTATGACGGAAATGCCTCACTCAAGGCCATTAGGCCAAAGCTTTGAAGAAGGAGTTTGAAAACTTCTCTTCAATGGGAAAGGAAAGCCTAGACGATGTGATCAACAGATTCTACCACTTGATGAGTGAGATGCATACTCATGGAGTAACTACGTTGATGGAGGATAAGGTATCCAACTTTGCAGATGGATTACTAGAGAAATGGGCTTCCTTCGTTTCAAATCTCAGTTAGAATGGGATGCTCTCGAAGTTAGATATAAATGACTTCATTTTGAAACTGAGAGTGGAGGAGCTTAGGATAAAATATAGAGCCCAAAAGGCCAACTATGATCAAAATCCAGCGCTTTACAACATGACTCCTCAAGCCAAGACATCTGGAGCACCACTGTAGACTGCCTTCGTCTCAAGCTCAGCAAGTCCAGCACAAGCATCTACTTTAGGGTCCGAAACGGTAGGGTCGTCTGGTACCCAATATATTATACTAGAAGCCAATGCGGCAAAATTGAAAATCGATACGTCGATAACGTGACTGTTGAGGTGGCCATAGAACACATGGACCTCTTAACTGCTGTAGTCCACTCTTATGATGGACTAATTATTGGAAAGATAGGAATTTCCACCTGGCAAATGAGGATTATGAATAGGTGGATGAGATGAAGTTGGAACAGATGCATATAATGTGGGCCTTGGCAATTGTTGTCCGACGTGCTAAAAAGTTTGTCAAGAAGACCGAACAAAACTTGGTTGCAACCAAGGACATGATTGATAGGATCAATTCAGCTAATCTGTGATGATGTATAACACAATTCAAAGAAAACACATTCAAAGTAATCGAATTCAAACAAGATATTAACAAAATTCACAGTTTCATTAATATCAAGCAAAGACAATTACAAAGTAATAAGTAGTAGTTCGTTCACTCTCAAAAACTCTGCTACTAACTAACAGTCTAAGCTATTTATAATGAAACACAAAGGAACAAACAATTACAAAAATACTCTCTATACTATTACAAATATCAAAATGACACATAAAGATAACATCTTTCTAGAGTCCTAACAATACTCCCCCTAAGATTTACATGGTCTTCGGTCATCAAAATCTTCAATCTTTTCTTCATTCAAAGAAGTCTTCTGGTTCTTCTTTTATCTTGTACATCTTTTGTTCTTTCAAAGCATTTACAATAGTAGACTTCATTTTGCTTGCAAGAATGCCTTGTTCTGGTTTAGCTTCATTTGTCTTTATCTCCATCTTGTTCATTCTTTCCAACGTGTCTTTTGATAAGCAAGTGATATCAATGTTTGCATATAACTCACTAGGGTTTGGACTTTCCTTTGAGTATACTTCAAAGACACCTTTCCTTGAGATTCTCATAAATTCAATATCTTTGATATCTTTCGTCACAATGTTTGCATAAGCAAGAGCTTTTCTCAATCATGTTCTGTCCATAGCTCCACTCATCACATTGATTATGGAAATGAAATATTTCTTGTCTTGCTCTACAACATCCGGAGATACTTTCTCAAACTTTTGTACAGACAAAGATGAAATATAACTTGGATGTAACAAATTGAGTTCTAAAGCACCGAAAAGAGTAATCATGTCTTTATCCCACTGTTCAAGATTTCGAACCAATTTAAGTTCAAACGTCTCAGTGTTATAAAACCACCTGAGAATTGGTTTTGATTTCTCGTTACCTTCAATCACTTTCAAACCAGGAGTTGTTACCATTTCAAAGTACTTATCATAAAATTGAATCACAAAGTGTTCATCTTCAGATTCTTCTCCTTTGAGCCTTTTGTTCATCTTCAGTACTCTTTATCTTCTTGATCGCATCTAGTTTAAAGAAAATTACTTGATCGATCCATACCTTTTCTCAGTAATTCTATCATCATTTTACCACGTTTGGAATTTGTTGGATTGATCAGAGGCAATCTATTCAACTCCTTCAAATATTGCATAGGAAGCTTAATGATGCTAGAGTAAAAGTGATATACATCACAGATTGCATTCACTCTTTTTATCAAAAAAGCATCAAAGATCTCATTGTACTTCCATGCAATTATTTTTACTTGATTTGTAAAATCCAGAGCAATCATAGCATTCAACAATTAAGCAATTGATTGTCCTTCTGCAATACGTTTCTCACTAAATCACCTTTGGATCTAGCATTATCAAAAATCTGAATTTGCTCAGAGGATGCTTTGTAAGCTTGCTTTTCTGTACTTGAAAACATTTTAATCAATTCTTTTCAACTATCATAAACATCTGACTTTCTTGCCATTTGTTTGTTTTCTTGAGGTTTTTGCACTCTTGTTCGTTTTGTGATCTCCAAATATTGAAGATTTTCTGTATCAAGAATAATCATCTTCTTCGTTTGTTTTTCTTTCTCTTGGAAGCTTCTGACAAGATATCTTAATGATACAGATTGTAGTCTTTTCAATTTTCTCCACGAATAGTTTCTAGCTTGCAATGATGATCTTAAACTGGAATAATAATACTATCTGGATCAGGATGGTGAAGCTCTGAGCTTGGTAATTCTTCTACATTAATACTTTCTTTTTCTCTGATCCATTCACCATGCTCTATCACAATTCATTTGGATCAATGGTGCAACTGACTCTGCTGCAATACACTTCTCATATTCATTATTAATCTGAGAAACTGTCAGTCCATCCAAAAATACTTTGTTATACTTCATCCTCACAAGATAGTTATATCTTTCTTTAAAATCTTGTGGTACTTCTTCTTGATCTTGAAAATTTTCTTATGAAGAGAAATTAGTTACAAATTGTGCTTCATCAATATCTTCATCATTCAATACTTCATCATACCAATCATCATTATACATTTCTTCAATATCTACTAAAGCCTTAATTTTTTCATGAGTGGTTTGCTCTTTAACATTTTCTTTAATTTTTTGAGCTTTTGAAACTAACTCAGATATACTTTCATCTTCAATATCATGAAGTTTCTTTTTCCTTTATCCACTACATGATTTTCTTCAACAACATTCATTTCAGCACTAATCATTTGTCCAGGTGATATGGGATTTTGCATTTCATTTGACTTTAACAACTCGTCTTTCAGTTTTTCATTTTCCTCTGTTAGTTTCTTGAATTTTTTTTGAAGTATATCATAATCCTTTATTATTGCTGCACCCTGAAAGGATCATACATGCCAACTCAATGGGTGAAGTGATGATTGCTCAGCTGGAATCCCACATGTCCAGATGAAATGCAGATGAAGATCTGCCAGAAAATAACAAGTGTTATCTTACGCATTAGTTAATGCGGAAGACAAAACTCTGATGCGGACAAGTGTTTACTCTTCCGCATTGGCTAATGCGGAAGACATAATACTAATGCTGAAGAACAAGTTACTCTTCCGCATTAACTAATGCGGAAGAACAAAAGAAGATGCGGACAAGACTTTGCTCATCTGCATTGACAAATGCGGATGACCAATGAAACGCGCACAAGTATTTGTTCATCCGCATTAACCAATGCGGATGACTTACTTACTAATGTTGATCAAGATTAACTCATCCGCATTTGTCATGCGGATGAACAAGCAGAGATGTGATCAAGACTTAGACTCGTTTCTGATGTAATAGGTCAGGGGTAGTTTAGTCATTTTGTAAAGGCAACTTGTCTGCCTATAAATACAATAGTTAACCTCGTACTGAGGTGGCGGAAGATAGATAGAGAATTTTTGTTGTATTATTCTCTGTAACTTATCAACTTTCATATATCATACTGTTAGGATCAGTGATCTACGTTTGATTGATTAGAGAGTATTGCAGCGGAAATCAATAAAGAATTAGACAATTCACAAGAATACAGTTGATATTCAAAGTAAGAATAAACAATTATAGAAAGAATTCTGCAAATCAAATGTTTCATTCAATACGCGCTTTCGTGGTGGCACAATGTCACACATACAATCAGGTCAATCATCCCTTATATAGGAATGTCGTGGTGGAACATTCCTTATATAGGAATGTGATGTCTGCTAATGTCATTTGATAGTGACATCTAACAGAATTATTCAAACTACTAAAAGTTAACACAACTACTGAAGATGTCAAAACAGTTGACATCTTCTTACAAAAATACTAAGTGTTAACTGTCACTACTAACTACTGAAACTACAACGAACGAAGAACATGCTCTTCAGTCGTTTTACAAATACTGAAACAAAAAGAAAACTACTCAAAGGAAACCATCATAACAACTGCAAAATGCTTCTTCAGCTATTGTAACAAACTCTGAAGGCTTCAATACATGTACTTGAACTTCAGCTGTTGTCATCAGCTGATGTCTTCACTCTTTGTACTTCAGCTGTTGATCTTCAGTACTTTGTTCTTCAGCTGTTGATCTTCAGACTTTGGTCTTCAGCTGTTGAAGCCTTTAGTACTTTAGTCTTCAGCTGTTGAAGTCTTCAGTACTTTAGTCTTCAGCTGTTGATCTTCAGACTTTTCTTCAGCTGTTGAAGTCTTCAGTACTTTAGTCTTCAGCTGTTGAAGTCTTCAGACTTTGTCAAACAGCTGATCAAGTCTTCAGTACTTGTTTTGATGTCTGTGGGACTTAGAGGTTTTTCTGATCAGGCTCATTGGTTCTTTTGGTCCAACAAACTCCTCCTAAACCAATGCAGCCAAAACCTCAAAACTTATTGAAGATGTCCCACTTATTATGGCAGAAATATTTGGTCTTTTTGTCTTCTAGATCAGCTCAGAAGTGACCCATATAAGTACAGGCCTGGGAAGAAGTCTCAATGATCTGTTTGGCAAAGGATGAATGGGAACTTTGTCTTGGGGAACTTGACACAGAGCTGTTACCCCATCCATGAGATCTACTTCCTAACAATGAGTCTATATGACTCCCTTGTATAGGCCTCAAGGAAGGTTATCTGTTCCTCCATGGTAAGCTCTTCAGCTCCTCCTTCAAAAAGTGATTCTGGCCCATAATACTCAGATAGGTATTTGACCTGTTTCCCATTTTTGAGTTCCACAGTTGTCATTACTCTATAAGCAGATTCATCTGGGTGATTACCCTCTAAAAACAACTGGAGCTCATTCTTTCTGACTTCCTCAAGCCTCTTATATACTAACCCCTTTTTCACCATTTTATTTTCCAGCATCTTTTGTGGGGTCAGGTTAGCTTTATAGGCTTTCTTGAAGTCATCTAGGATTTCCCAGGGTGATACTACAAAGACCAGTGAGATCACTTCATCTACAATCTTCTTCACTTGGCCAATGTATCTCTGTGGAATGTTTTTCTTGTGAATCCTATGGGAAACCCTAGGATCAGGCCAAATCCTCACTCTCTCCTTTTGATATTGAAATGTATGTTTAAGAGTGTATATCAGAGAGCAATGCTTCTTCATGTTGATGATTGAAGATGTGGCAGCATATGCTTTGTCAACTCTGCTCAACAATTCCTCATCATGTTGTTTATGAAGCTCTTCTTCTTCTAGCTTCACTTTCACAATTTGTCTTTGAGTTTCAGGAGTAATTGTTGGAGGTGACTTGTGGCCTTAGGCAATTGTATATAGCTGAGATTGGCAGCCTATCTTCATCTTCATCATTATCTTCTTTTTCTTCTTCTAGCCTCAGTACCCTTCTCTTCCTCTTTGGGGTACATCATCGCTATTGGTTTTGAGGGCAAGGGAGTTGGTTTTTGTGGGTTTTGGTTGTGGTGGTTTTGGTGTGGGAATGTTGACAGGCTGTTCTAGCATTCTGGATGTGAGGTTGACTTTAGATTGCTTGACTAGTTCGGCCCTGCTCCCAGCACCAGCTTCATTTAAGGCTTCAATAACCAATCCTTTTGTGTATACGTCAGACGAACAGATCTTGGTGGTTATTGCCAAGATGCTATCCCTGGACCATGCCTTGATCTCAATCAATGATCTACCGAGATATTTCGCTATGAACCTGATCATGATTTCTAGCCTTTCCCTTTCCAACACATCATAACTTGCCCATCTAGCTTGGATTTCTTCAATCTCTAGTCTTCTGATTTATGTGTCCAGTTTTTCAGTGTCATGACCTTACCTAAACAACTGATCAATGATGTTATCCATTGATCGGCTGTGTTCGGCATCAGCCTTCTTCACCATTGTCCCCAAGTCAGTCTCCTTCTCATTCTTCCTTTTCTTGTATGTGACATGAAAGTCTTTAGTACTTTCAGTCACCTTCTCCATGTCAGGATCCTTCACCTTCTCCTTCTTAGTTTCTTTCCTATCTGCAATCCTCTTTCTTTTTGCTTTCACTAACTAAATCTCCCCCTTTTTGGTTGCATTGGTTTCAAGGGGTTGATTGTCAGAAAGCCTTTTGCTCACAGCATCCTCTATCAAGGGTTGTATAACTGAGGGAAGCCTCTCATCAAGGGTTTTAAGCACCATATCAGTGATAGTTGAGGTGATGAGAGGTAAGGAATGTTGAAGGATTGCAGCTATTTGCTTAGGGGGGTTCTGTCCCTGAGAAATAGTACCAGAAGCAGAGGGAGGTGGTTGTGTATTTTGGAGTGGCTCTGTGTATGGGAGACCTTCAGAGGAAGGTGCCATCTGTGGGTTTTGAGGGGTAGATGGTCTTTGATCCTAAGAAATGTTGGCAAGCAGCTCTTTGAGTCTGCTCACCTCATCCTCGAGGATGGTGTTTTGGGCGAAAACATCATAAAAGAAGCCCAGGTCATCATCAGTGTTTACTGAATCACCTGACCTCCTGATAGAATCAGGATGAACATGCTCTGAATGTAGATCAGTAGTAGCATGTGCCCCTTGGTCATGGTACTGGGGACTTCCTGCCTCAGGACCATGTCCTTCATCAGTAGTTGCCTCTGGTTAGGTCTTATGGATAGTACCAAATTCATCCTGATCATTTGCTGAAGTAGGAGAAGTGGCAGGCTCACAAGAAATTCGAATTTCCATTTCTACACTTGGAGATTGAATATGGTAACCCCTGTGTTGTGGGGTGTAGAAGCACTTTGGTCCTCCCCCTCAATGGTTGAGGCCATCCCAGTTTTGATTGGTATGGGGAGGAGGTGAGGAGTGCAACTGAGTCAGCACTTGGCAATGATGGTGGTAGGACATTGGGGGCGGTTGTAGTGGGAGAGGGTGTGAAGGCAGTATGCACCCGGGGCGAGTGGTGCGTTTCAATGGCAACCTCCTCAAGTGAGGAAGGTTCCAGATGTATAGGTGCCCCAGAGGTGGTTGCTATAGGCTCCTATTGAGAGGAAACCTGAGCGGTTGAGGGTGAGTGAGTATGTGTATCTACTAGGGGTATTACAGTAGATATAACCTGAGTTTGTCTTGCAGGGGCATCCTCAGGGGACTCATTTCCCTGAGTAGCCTTTTTGGCTTTCTTGTGTTTGGGTTTGGTGGGGACAATGGATTTGGAGGTGGTGGCCGTGGGTTCCAGCTGCGTGGGTTTTCGTAGTTTGGCATCCAGTTTGAGTGACTGGTCTGAGTTGTGCCTGGAGTATACTTTAGGCAATACAACCGTGGCAGGGACTCCAAGGCCAACAAGTCCCTCAGCTTTGAGCTGGTTTACTATAATGGCCATTAGGAACCGAGGATATAATATCCATCAGTTAGCTATAGGCTTGGAGGCCATATCCTTGAGTTCAAAAAATAATATTTCAGAAAAATTTAAGTTTTGTTGGTCAAGGATAGAAAATAATACCTGCTGCCACCTCGTCGACATTTGATCCCAAGAAGAAGTCTTAGTGGCTAAGCATACATTCACCATATGAAAAATTAGTCGTTCCGCATCATGGAAATGCTTCTTCAGGATGGTAGAGGCACTAAGATTACCCTGGTATCCATGTTGGGCAAATGATAGATCAGTGGTGCCCTTGGGATACCCATTGGGGAAGCGGCATCATCTAGTTGTAGTGTTTGGCGAAGGATTTCTGGAGTGATGACCACCTGACGATTGTTGACGAATGACTGGAGAGAGTCGGTGTCATTCTCCCCAGTGATGAGGGTGATGTTCGTCCAGAACTGATGGAGGGATTCGGCATGAATGGTAGGATTTAGAAGGAAAACCGTTTTGTATGGAGAGTTGATCATTAGATCAATGGCATTATCAAACTTTGTCCAGAAGGATGATTTGGTAAGGTAAGCAACACAGTTGTGTCGTGGTTTAAGCTTCATGTTCACCATTGATGTGAGAGAAGGTTCTGGGTTTTTGAACGGTAGGTTTGAGATGATAAAGCTCTATAAGACAAGTTATTTATAGGGTATGGGTTATAAAGCAACTGAAGGGTTTGGTATGAGTCATCGGTAGTTTTAAGCGACTGATGACGTGGTATTAACCTTCAGAGGTTGAAACAACTGAAGTCTTGGTTGTAGGCATGAGTAGTTATAAAACTACTGAAGACCATGGTTTTAGCTTGAGATGTTGGAAACAACTGACGACGTGGTGTTAGTCATCAGTAGTTGTGAAACTACTAAAGACATAGTTTTGTCATTAGTTGTTGTAAACAGCTGACGACGTGGTGTTAGTCATCAGTAGTTATGAAACTACTCAAGACGTGGTTTTGTCATCAGTTGTTTAAGATGAAGCAGCAGTTTTAGAAACAACTGAAAAGAAAATTCTCATCAGTAGTTTTCATCAATTCATAGCTTTTCAGCTGTTTCATACTGTCCTCAACACTTACTCATCAATCTTTTTGGCTGTTTTTCAGTTGTTTCATAGGACGTCATTACTTATCTGTTTGTACTTATGTCAGTAGTTATGACTGTATCAGTTCTTGTAACAGAATCATTACTTATTTGTGATATGGTTACAAATGATCATCAGTACTTATTTACTGAGATCATCAGTAGTTATCACTTATTCTAGCTGCAGCATACCAAGCCTTAACACTAGGTTTTGGAAAGTGGAACTATCCAAAGGCTTAGTAAAAATGCCTACAAGCTCATCAGCACTAGGCACAAACTTTGGATCAATCATACCTTTTTCAAACCAGTCCCTAATAAAATGATATCTGATCTCTATATGTTTGGTCCTAGAGTGCTAGACAGGATTCTTGACAATGCAAAGAGCTGAAGCACTGTCCATTAATAATGGAGTCTTAGTCTCTGTAATGCCATAATCCAGAAGTTGGTTCTGAAGCCAGAGTACCTGAGAAGTACAGCTTGCAGCAGCAATGTACTCTGCTTCAACAGTGGATGTAGCAACAGATGTTTGTTTCTTACTCTGCCAAGAAATCGAACAGTTGCCTAGAAATTGACATCCACCAGAAGTTGACATTCTGGTTAACTTACACCCTGCATAGTCACTATCAGAAAAAGCAACCAATTTGCAAGAGTGTCCAGTGGAATACCATAAACCTAGAGATTGTGTACCTTGCAGATATCTAAAGATCCTTTTGACTGCAATCAAGTGAGACTCTTTAGGAGCAGCCTGAAATCTAGCACAAACACACGTTGCAAACATGATATCTGGTCTTGAAGTTGATAAGTACATCAAGGACCCAATCATACATCTGTAAAGTGTTTCATCAACAGCCTTACCTTTCTGATCTGTATCCAGTTGTGTGGTGTTGCACATGGGAGTAGAACAGGGCTTACAATTTTGTAAATCAAACTTATTCAAAAGATCTTTTGTATATTTAGACTGATGAATGAAAGTCCCATCACCCTTTTGTTTGATTTGCAATCCTAGAAAGAACTGTAATTCTCCCATTGCACTCATTTCAAACTTCTTATGCATTAAATTGGTAAAGTCATCACACAACTGGGGATCAGAGGATGCAAAAAAATATCATCAACATAATTTTGAACAAGTAGCTTATGCTGTTCCACCTTCTTAATGAATAAAGTTTTATCTATGGAACCTCTAGTGAAATTATTTTGAAGAAGAAAATTTGATAATGTCTCATACCAGGCTCTAGGAGCTTGTTTCAACCCATAAAGAGCCTTATCAAGCTTGTATACCCAATCTGGATGTTTATTATTCTCAAAACCTAGTGGTTGACACACATAAACTTCTTCTTTTATTTTACCATATCAAAATGCACTTTTAACATCCATTGGAAAACTTTAAAATTGTGAAATGCAGCATAGGCTAAGAACAATCTAATTGCCTCCAGTCTGGCAACAGGGGCAAAGGTCTCATAATAATCAATATCTTCTTCTTGTGAAAACCCCTGAACAACCAGTCTGGCCTTGTTCTTAACAATAAGCCCATTTGATCTGTTTTGTTCCTAAACACCCATTTAGTGCCTATTGCACACTTACCTGGGGGTAGAGGAACCAGTTCCTACACTTGATGTTTCTTGAACTGAAGTAGCTCAAGCTGCATGGCTTCCACCCATCCATTGTCTCTCAAAGCAACATGATAGTTCTTTGGCTCTTGCTGACTGATGAAGAGAGCATAGAAGCACAAGTTAGACAATTGACTTTTGGTTGAGACGCCAGCATTGATACCACCAATGATTTGTGACATGGGGTGATTCTTCAGCTCTTGGTGCATAATAAGATTAGTGCAAGTGTTTGTAGCCGGTTCAGCATCAGCAGATGTTGATTCAGATTCTGGAAACCAAGTATTAGATGGCAAATCGCACGATGTAGAGGAATCAAAAATCTCATCAGCATTTGTTATGGATGGAGCTGCTGAAGGTACAGGAACATCAAGTTTAGAAGACTCAGGCAGTTGGTGGAAGACTTGCTGCAGAAGATGATTATCCACATGATCTGCAACAGCTGGAGTCTGATAAGGAGCATATTGTAGTATGTCCAGATCAAACAACTCCACAGGGTTTTGTGGAATTTTATCCTTAGGAGATTCATTGAATTTGACATGCAAGGTTTCTTCAACTATCTTTGTTCTGCAGTTGAAGACTCTGTAAGCCTTGCAAGTGGATGAATAACCTACAAAATACCCTGCATCCACCATAGGATCAAATTTGTGGAGTTGACCCTTTGTGTTGAGAATGAAACAAGGACATCCAAAGGCTCTGAAGAATGAAATCAAAGGAGCCAAATGATGTAGAGCTTCATATGGAGTCTTCATCAACCTCTGATTTACTAACACTCTATTTTGTACATAGCAAGCCGTATTGACAGCTTCAGCCCAAAAGGTCAAAGACAAACCAGAATCAACCAACATGGACCTTGCAGCTTCAATTAAAGTCATGTTCTTTCTCTCCACTACTCCATTTTGTTCTGGAGTCCTTGGGATGCTAAACTTCCTTTTGATTCCTTTTGAAAGATAAAAATCATCAAGTGTATGGTTTCTGAATTCAGTACCATTATCACTCCTTATACACTTGACTGATAGGGAATACTGCTTCTCAACATACAACACAAAGTTTGTAATCGTCTAAGCAACCTCATCCTTTGAATGTAGAAAGAAAGTCCATACGAATCTGGAGTAATCATCCACAATTACCAGGCAGTATTTCTTCTTTGCCATGCTCATCACTCTCACAGGACCAAATAGATCCACGTGCAGTAACTGCAAGCAGGTAGTGGACTTAAGTTCTTCAATGGGAGGGAATGAGACTTTGTGCTGTTTTCCTTTCAAACAAGCAGTGCAGGCTTTATCACAGTGGAACTCCTTTATTGATAAACCTCTCACTAAACAATTTTGGATCAGCTGGTTCATGTTTCTGAGATTAACATGTCCGAGGCTTCTATGCCATAGTTTAGATTCCTGAAGAGAGGCTTTGGAGAACAGGCATGGATGACCCTTCAAATCAATCTTCTTGGACAAATCCAAGGCATACACTCTTCCAATCCTGTTGGCCTTCAGGAGAGTATGTTCATCCATTACCTTGTCAATCAGCCTTAGAACATGGGAAGACAAAATCCTGTAGTTATGGCTTGTGAAAAGTGCAACATGCCCTTTATCACACATCTGACTGACACTCAGCAGATTATAGTTGAGATTCTCCACATGGTTGACATCATCAAACCGGATTTGTCCATTAGACACATATCCTTTCCCAATGATGTAACCTTTGGCATCATTTCCAAATGAAAAAAATTCCTTCTTTCCTTGAGAGTAGTCATTAAGAAGAGAACTGCTCCCAGTCAGATGCATAGATCCTCCACTGTCCACATACCAGATGCTCCTTTGGCATGTTGAAGAACCGTGCATGAAAGAAAACTAGTTAGATTTTGAGACCCAAACCTTTTTGGTTTTGGGTCTGTTTTCATCAATAGATGCAACCATAACTTGTTTCTTATGATTAACAGCTGAAGAAGGAGATGGTGCTGAAATGGATTCCTTAGATTTGGGCTTGGAATGCCTTTTCAGTGATTTGATCACAGGTGCATCTAGTTGGTTAACTCTCCCCAACAAATGCTGAACCATCATAACAAGTTGTGTCTGATTCGTAGCCAAAGCTTTCAGCTCTTGTGACATATCAGTAATTGTGTTTGATGAGTTCCTGTGATCCACCATTTCCTCCTTAAAATTAACAGACTTGGTCTGATGTTTATCAAGAGGAGCACCATCAGCTATTTTGTGATGAACCTTATCCTTCTTTTTGAATTTGGTTGAAGGCTTGGGTTTATCACAATGGAATGATTGTGGTACAAACTTGGTCTCAAACACAGTTTTCATTTCATCCATCTGGATTTTAATGAGCTTATCTCTATTGAGTTTGGAACCCTTTCCGTACCAACATTCATCAGAATGATGATTGAATTTACCACATATTTCACATGGCTTATTCTTCATATTGGATTGATCAACTGCTGATGAGGAAACTACTGAAGGTGTGCTCTTCAGAACTTTCCTCCTTTCAGTAATTTTGTTCAGTACTGAAGAATCTATAACAACTGAAGAGTTGTTCTTCATCGTTTATTGCCAGCAGTTGTTAATCCATTTATTTTATCCGATTTGAAATGCTTTTCAGTTGTTGTAACTTTCCTTTCAGTACTTAAGTTACTTTGAGGGACAGCATCTAAATACTCAGCTTCATGTGCTTATTAGTAGTTAACCCATCAGCCAATTTACTTGCTGAGGTATCAACCCTTATCTCATCTTGTGATTTTGGGAGATCACTTGTGGATGATGCACATGATATGTTGTTTGGAGATTGCTTTCACTTTCAGATTTTACTATTGGTTTTGGAGTAAAATCTGTTGGAGGTGCAATATGGTTATTGTTAGGATCTCAGCCTTGGTTTAATCGATTGAACAAATATAGCAGCGAATAGCTCAGAATTAGACAAATTCAAGCAAGAACATTCGATATAAAGCGATAAAAGAATTTTGTTATAGAGAGAGAAATATCCGACAAAAGGAATATTGCATTAAGATTGTCGGCCTCAAAGGCACGATTACAGGTGAGTCATCCTTCCTTATAAAGAAAGAGTGACGTAGGCTGATGTCACTTGAAAGTGACATGTAACCGTTTTATAAATACTGATGTTTAACAACTACTGAAGATGTCAACAACTGACATCTTCTTACAAATGTTCCTAAGTGTTAAACATCTTATTTACAACTACTGAAAAACATAAAACTACTGATACTATAACAACTGAAGAACAACCTCTTCAGTTGTTTACAAGTACTGAAAAGGAAACAAAACTACTGAAAAGTAAGCAAACTACTGAAGGGAAAAGAACTACTATGAAGAAAAACCATCACAACACTGAAGAAGCCCTCTTCAGCTGTTGTCATCAGCTGTTAGCATCAGCTGATGTCTTCAGTACTTGAACATCAGACTTTGTCTTTCAGCTGTTGATCTTCAGTCTTTGTCTTCAGTACTTGTTGAAGTCTTCAGACTTTAGATCTTCAGCTGTTGTCTCAGTCTTTGTCTTCAGTACTTCAGAAATACTTCAGCAGTTGTATTCTTCAGACTTTGTAGAACAGCTGATCAGGTCTTCTTCAGCTGTTGTGATGTCCTGTGGGACTTAGAGGTTTCTCTGATCAGGCTCATTGGTTCTTTTGGTCCAACAAACTCCCCCTGAACCAATGCAGCCAAAACCCCTAAGTTATTGACGAGTCCCACTGATTTTGGCAGATAGATTGGTCTTTTTATCCTCTTGATCATGAGAAGTGACCCTTTTTCAGCACCGGCCTGGGAAGAAGTCTCTGATGATCTGTTTTGCATGATATGGTTGGGAGCTCTGTATTGGGGACTTGGACACTGAGCTGTTACCCCAACCTTGAGATCTACTTCCCGTGTATCAGCCTATATGATTCCCTGGTGTAAGCCCTTAGAAACATGATCTGCTCATCCATTGTCAGCACCTCGGGCACACCATCAAACAATCCTTCTCGGCCATACACTTCAGAGATGTACTTGGCCTGTTTTCCATTCTTGAGCTCAACCGTGGTTATTTGTCTGTAAGCAAACTCATCTGGATGTGTCCCTTCTAAGAGCACGTTGAGCTCATCTTGTTTGAAGTTTTCAAGTCTTTTGTAAACCAATCCCTTCTTTATGATTTTATTCTCCAACATCTTTTGGGGTGGTTGTTTGGCTTCATAGGCTTTCTTGAACTCTTCTACAATTTCCCAGGGGGACACTACAAGAACCACAGTGATGTCTTCGTCGACAACCCTCTTCACTCGGCCCTTGTATTTTGAAGGAATTTCTTTCTTGACAATCCGGTGTGCCACCCTAGGATCAGGCCATATCCTTACTTTTTCCCTTTGGTATTGAAAGGTATTAGCAAGGGTGTACAATCTTAAGACTTCCTTCTTCATGCTAATCATTGAAGAGGATGTGGCATATGCTTTGTCAATGCTTTTCAGCATTTCTCATCATGTCTTTGCATCTGTTCCTCTTCAATCTTTATCCTCACATCATGCATTTGAGAAGCAGGAGTGATGGACATTGGATTAGCCTTAGGCAAAGTGATAACTGCAGAGAGTGGCAGTCTGTCTTCATCCTCCTCTTCTTCTTCATCAGCCTCAGTACCTTTCTTTTCTTTTGTCTAGGTACATCACTGGCAGTGGGTTTTGGGGGTAAAGGATTTGGTTTTATGGGTTGGATGGTTGGTTTAGAGGGTAAAGGGGTTGTTTTAGTGGGTTGTGGAGGTAGTGATTTTGAGGATAGAGGCTTTTCAGACTGTTTTAGCATTTTGGCCGTAAGGGAGGCTTTAGTAAATTTTGTCAGTTCTTTTCGGTTCCCAACCCCAGCTTCATTTAATGCCTCAATCACTAAACCTTGGAGTATGCTTCAGACGAACAATCTTGGTGGTTATTGCCAAGATGTTATCCCTAGTCCAGGCCCTTATTTCTATCAGAGATCTTCCCAAGTATTTGGCTACAAATCTAATCATTATCTCCAGCCTTTCTCTTTCTAAGGCATCATAACTAGCCCATCTTGAATTGATCTCCTCTATCTCCAACCTTCTGATCTCGGAGTCTAGTTTTGGATGTCAAAACCTGCCTATATAACTGATCAATGATTTTATCCATTGAACGGTTATGGTTGGCATCAGCTTCTTTCACCATATCATTCAGCTCCTTCTCCTTCTCAGACTCTCTTTTTCCTCTTTTGATATGTGACATGAAAGTCTTTTTGACTTTCATTCACTTCAGCTCTCTTCAACTCTCCTTCTCTCATGATCAAACTCAGTCTCCTCCACACTTATAACAGCCAACTCCTTCTCATTACCTTCTCTGATTCTTTCTCCTTCTCCCCATCTGTCCTCTTCCTTTTTCCTTTAACTGACTGACTCTCCCCTTTTTGGTTGCATTGGGTGCAAGGGTTTGAGCAGTAGAAAGTGATTTGGTCACCAACTCCTCCACCAGGGTTGTATTATTGTAGGAAGCCTCTCATCAATGGCTTTGATCACTATATCTGTGATCATGGGAGTGATGAGAGGTAGGGATTTTTGAAGGTTAGCAACTGATTGATCAGGATGGTTCTGTTCCTGAGAATCAGTGCCAAAAGCAGAGGCTGGTGGCTTGGAAGTATGTATTGGCTCAGTGTTTAGGGGACCTTCAGAAGAAGGTGCCATCTGTGGGTGTATTGTGGTGGCAGATGGACTTGCATCCTGAGACATCTTGGCCAGCAGCTCTTTGAGTGCTAACTCATCCTCTAGGATGGTGTTTTGAGCAACTACATCACAGAAGAAGCTCAGGTCATCATCAGTTGATACTGAATCACCTGACCTCCTGACAGAGTCAGGATTAACATGCCTTGAGTGTAGATCAATTATAGCATGTGCCCCTTGTTCTTGGTTCTGGGGACTTCCAGCCTCAGGACTATGTCCTTCATCAGCTGTTGCCGCTGGTGAGGTCTTAGAGATGTTACCAACTGCATCCTGGTCATTTGCTGAGTCAGGGGCAGTGGCAGCCTCACCAGAAGGTCGCACCTCCTTGTCTACACCAGGAGATGGAACATGATAACCCCTGTGCTGTGGGTTGACAGAAGCATGGTGATCCTCCCCTCAGGTGTTGAGGTTATCCCAGTAGTGATTGGTGTCTGGGTGGGGGGTGAGGAATGCAACTGCGTCAGCACTTTTGCAACAATAATTGTAGGGCTTTGAGGGGCGGTTGCATCAGGAGAGGGTGTGGAAGCAGTGTGCACCCGGGACGAGTGGTGCTCTTCAATGGTAATCCCCTCAAGTGAGGAGGATCCCAGCAGTGTGACTTCCCTTTGAGTGGTTGCATCAGGTTCCTTTTGAGAGGAAACCTGAGCGGCTTCGGTTGGTGGAGTCATAGTCTCTACTGGGGGGTTATTTCCAGTAAGGTAACCTGCTTTGGTGCAGCAGGAGCATCCTCAGGGGACTCAACTCCCTGAGTAGCCTTCTTAGGCTTCTTCTTTGTGGGTTTGGAGGGGACTTTGGATGTGGAAGTGGAGGCTGTGGGCTCCAGCTGCGTGGGTTTGCGCAGCTTGGCAGCCTGTTTAAGAGGTTGGTCAGTGTTGTGTCGGGAGTATACCTCCGGCAATACAGCCAAAGCAGGGACTTCCAGACCAACTAGTCTCAGCATGAAGCTGATTCTCTATTATGGCCATTATAAACGAGGATATAGTATCCAACGGTTAGAAAGTGGTTTTGTGGCCATATCCTTGATTTCAAGAAAAATTATTTCAGAAAAGTTTAGTGGTTCTTGTTCAAGGATAGAGAACAGTACCTGTTGCCATCTGGAAGACAGTTGATCCCAAGAAGAAGTCTTCGAGGCCAGGCAAACATTTACCATATGAAAGATCAATCGTTCAGCATCTGGAAAATGTTTCTTCAGGATGGTCGAAGCACTAAGATCGCCTTGATATCCATGTTGTCCAAATGAAAGATCAATTTGGCGCTTAGGATATCCAACAGGGTAGGCAGCATCATCTAATAGTAATATCTGGGGATGGTAGCAGTAGAGATGACCACCTTATGAGAGTTGATGGACGAATGGATAGATTCTCCATTAACAGTTGCATTCGTCCAAAATGATGTAGCGAATCGGCATAAATGATTGGATTTAGGAGGAATGCCGTTTTCAGTGGTGATTGGACCATAAGATCTATAGCGTTATCGAATTTGGTCCAGAAGGGCGATTTAGTGAGGTACGCGACACAGTTGTGTCGAGGCTTGAGTTGCATGGTCGCCATTATGAAGGTGAAAGGTTTTCAGAGCTTTTGAAATTTTAGGTCGTGAAAGAATGAAAAAACTCTGAAAGAGGGAGAGATATATATAGGGTACGGGTTATGAAACGAACTGAAGGTTTGGTGTTAGTCATCAGTATTTGAAACAACTGATGACGTGGTATTAACTTTCAGAGGTTTGAAACGACTGATGGTATTGGTGTGGTCAGCAGTTATAAAACAACTGAAGACATGGTGTTTACAATCAGACGTTGAAACAACTGAAGTCTCTGATTTAGGCATCAGTAGTTTTAAAAACTACTGAAGACAATTGGACTTCAGATGTTGAAACAACTGAGGACTTGGTATTAGTCATCAGTAGTTGTGAAACTACTGAAGACCTGGTTGTGCCATCAGTTGTTGTAAACAACTGAAGACTTGGTGTTAGTCATCAGTAGTTTGAAACTACTGAAGACATGGTATTGCTTCAGTTGTTTATGAAGAAACAGCAGTTTGTGAACTACTGAAGAGAGAGTACTCATCAGTAGTTGTCGTCAATTCATAGCCTTTCAGCTCTTTCATACTGTCCTCAACACTTACTCATCAGCCTTTTTGCTGTTTTCAGTTGTTTCATAGGACATCAGTACTTATCTGTTTCTACTGATTTCAGTAGTTGTAACTACATCAGTAGTTTAGAACAGATAAACTACAGTACTTAAAGCATTTAGCCTTCAGTAGTTATAAAACTACTGAGGGTAAAATAACTCATCAGTACTTATATGTACATGGTTACCAATGATCATCAGTACTGAGATCATCAGTAGTTGTCACTTATTCTAGTTGCAGCATACCAAGCCTTAACACCAGGTTGTGGAAAGTTGAACTATCCAAAGGCTTAGTAAAAATGTCTGCAAGCTCATCAGCACTGGGCACAAACATAGGATTATTAGACCCTTTTCAAACAATCTCTTATAAAATGATGTCTAATTTCTATATGTTTGGTCCTAGAGTGCTGGACTGGATTTTTGACAATGCAAAGAGCTGAAGCACTATCCATTAATAATGGAGTCTTAGTCTCTGTAATGCCATAATCCAAAAGTTGATTCTGAAGCCAGAGTACTTGGGATGTACAACTTGCGCAGCCATGTACTCGGCTTCAGCAGTGATGTAGCAACAGATGTTTGTTTCTTACTCTGCCAAGAAATCAAACAGTTGCCTAGGAATTGACATCCACCAGAAGTTGATTTCCTGGTCAACTTACACCCTGCATAGTCCTATCAAGAAAGCAACTAATTTGCAAGAATGTCCAGTGGAATACCATAAACCTAGAGATTGTGTACCTTGCAGATATCTAAAGATCCTCTTGACTGCAATCAGATGAGACTCCTTAGGTGCAGCCTGAAATCTAGCACAAACACATGTAGCAAACATAATATCTGGTCTAGAAGCTGTTAAATACATCAAGGAACCAATCATACATCTGTAAAGCGTTTCATCAACACTTTACCTTTCTGATCAACATCCAATTGTGTGGTGTTGCACATGGGAGTAGAACAGGGTTTACAGTTTTGTAAATCAAACTTATTCAAAAGATCTTTTGTGTATTTAGACTGATGAATGAAAATTCCATCAGCTTTTTGTTTGATTTGCAAACCTAGAAAGAACTGTAATTCTCCCATTGCACTCATTTCAAACTTCTGTTGCATTAAGTTTTGGAATTCCACACACATTGAGGATCAAGAGATGCAAATATAATATCATCAACATAAATTTGAACAAGTAGCTTATGCTGATCCACCTTCTTAATAAATAAAGTTTTATCTATGGAGCCTCTAGTGAAATTATTCTGTAGAAGAAAGTTTGATAAGGTCTCATACCAGCTCTAGGTGCTTGTTTCAACCCATAAAGAGCTTTATCAAGCTTATATACCCATTATGGGTGCTTATTATCCTCAAAGCCTGGTGGTTGACACACATAAACTTCTTCTTTTATGTTACCATATAGAAAAGCACTTTTGACATCCATTTGAAAAACTTTAAGATTGTGGAGTGCAGCATAGGCTAAAAACAATCTAATTGCCTCCAGTCTGGCTACAGGTGCAAAGGTTTCATCATAATCAATACCTTCTTCTTGTGCAAACCCCTGCACAACCAGTCTGGCCTTGTTCTTAACAATTAGCCCATTTTCATCAGTTTTATTCCTAACACCCATTTAGTGCCTATTGCACACTTACCTGGGGGTAGAGGAACAAGCTCCCACACTTGCTGTTTTTTGAACTGAAGAAGCTCAAGCTGCATGGCTTCAACCCATCCATTGTCTCTCAAAGCTACATGATAGTTCTATGGCTCTAGCTGACTGATGAAGAGAGCATAGAAGCAGAAATTGGACAACTGGCTTCTGGTTGAAACACCAGCAGTGATATCACCAAGGATTTGAGACATTGGGTGATTTTTCAGCTCTTGGTAAACAATCAATCTGTGCAAGTGTTTGTAGGACCTCATCAGCAGCAGATGTTGATGCAGATTCTTGAAACCATGAAGATGGTGGCAACTCAAATGAAGTTGAGGATGCAGAAATCTCATCAGCATTTGTTGTGGATGGTGCTGCTGGAGCTACAGGAGCATCAGGTTTAGAGGACTCAGGCAGTTGGTCACTAAACCTGAAGAGGTGATTACTACTATCATCATCATCTTCAGCAGTAACACCAGGTGGTGAACTGTTGACAGGAGCAATAGCAGGAGATTGATAAGGAACATATTGCAGTATGTCCAAATCAAAGAGCTCCACAGGGCTTTGTGGAATCTTGTCCTTTGGAGATTCATTGAACTTGACATGTAGAGTCTCTTCAACCATCTTTGTTCTGCAGTTGAAGACTCTGTATGCCTTGCAAGTTGATGAATAACCAACAAAGTACCCTGCATCCACCTTAGGATCAAATTTCTGGAGCTGATCCTTTGTGTTGAGAATGAAACAGGGACACCCAAATGCTCTAAAGAATGAAATGAGAGGGGCCAAATGATGCAGAACTTCATATGGAGTCTTCATCAACCTCTGATTTATTAGCACTCTATTCTGCACATAGCATGCTGTGTTGACAGCTTCAGCCCAAAAGGTCAATGGCAGTCCAGAATCAGCCAACATAGACCTTGCAGCTTCAATGAGGGTCCTGTTCTTTCTCTCCACAACTCCATTCTGTTCTGGAGTTCTTGGAATACTAAACTGCCTCTTTATTCCCTTGGAAAGGTAGAACTCATCAAGTGTATTGTTCCTGAATTCTGTTCCATTGTCACTTCTAATACACTTGACTGAGAGGGAATACTGCTTCTCAGCATACAACACAAAGTTTATGATCTTCTGTGCAGCTTCATCCTTTGAATGTAGAAAGAAAGTCCATACAAATCTGGAGTAATCATCCACAATTACCAGACAGTATTTCTTCTTTGCCATGCTCATCACTCTCATAGGACCAAAGAGATCCATGTGAAGAAGTTGTAAGCAGGCAGTGGACTTTGGTTCTTCAATAGGTGGGAATGAAACCTTGTGCTGTTTTCCTTTCAAACAAGCAGTGCAGTTGTTTGCACACTTGAACTCCTTCATAGGCATTCCCCTTACTAAACTATGGTGTATCAGCTGATTCATGTTCTTGAAGTTAACATGTCCCAGCCTTCTATGCCATAGATTAGATTCTTGAGGAGAGGCCTTGGAAAATAGGCAAGGATGGCCTTTGAGATCTATTTTCTTGGAAAGATCTAAGGCATACACTCTTCCTGTCCTGTTGGCCTTCAGGAGAGTGTGAGCATCCAATACCTTGTCAATCAAACTCAGAACTTTAGATGACAGAATCCTGCAGTTCTGGCTTGTGAAAAGGGCAACATGGCCTTTGTCACACATTTGACTGACACTCAAGAGATTATACTTGAGATTTTCCACATGGTTGACATCATCAAACCTTATTTCCCCATTGGAAACAAAGCCCTTCCCGATGATGTAACCTCTTGCATCATTGCCAAAGGAAACAACCCTTCCTTCCTGGAGAGTAGTCATTAAGAAGTGAGTTGTTCCCAGTCATATGCATAGATCCCCCACTGTCTACATACCAGATGCTACTTTGGCATGTTGAAGAAACCTGCATTAATAAACAATCAGTTAGTTTTGGAGACCCAAACCTTTTTGGTTTTGGGCCTGGTCTCATCAATAGATGGTAAACTAACAGGTTTATTGGGCACGATAGCTTGAGGTGAAGGAGATGGTGTAGAAGAGGAATCCTTGGCTTGGATCTCCTTTTCTGGGTTTCAACACAGGGCCATCAAGTTGGTTAACTCTTCCCAACAGATGTTGAACCATCATTACCAGCTGTGTCTGATTCTGGGAAAGAGCTTTCAGCTCTTCAGACACATTGGTATTGGTGTTTGATGATGAGTTCTTGTGTTGCACCATCTTCTTTTGAGCAACCTCAGCTATTGCCTGTTGCACTCCTTCCCTTTTAGATTCTCTTTTGGACATAGGAGTAACAGGATTTGATGCTGCTGGTACAAACTTGGACTCAAACTCAATTTTCATTTTAGCCAAGTTTTCTTTAATTTTTTTTTTGTTTGAGTTTGGATCCCTTTTTGTACCAACAATCATCTGTGAGATGATTGAATAGACCACATATTTCACATGGTTTCTCTTCATCTTCTGTTGATCATCAACTGAAGAAGATGAAACAACTGAAGACTTGCTCTTCAACAGTTTAGAAGCACTTTTTGCCTTCTTGTCACCTCCCTTAGTAGGCTTCAAATCCTTCCTACTGATAGTTTTCTTCTCTTTAGTGCTGTCAGTTATTGGGATTTGAACTCCAGATGTTATCCCCTGCTCTCCAGTACCCAGTACTTCTAGGGATAACACTTGGGTTGATCAACTCATTGATCATGTGAGTGTCAGCAGTTGAACCATCAATATCAGCTGATAGGTTCACAGAGGGATTACTACTGACTTCAACTACTGATGGTGCTTTATCAAGTAGTGAATCACATGATGAGGTGGATTGGTCATTACTTTCTTCATCAGATTCTACTCCTGCTCTTGAAGCAAAATCTGTAGGAGGAGCAGTGTGATTATAACCAATTCCAAACTTCACATTGGAGTTGTTTGCTTACTAAGAAGCATTTCAAAGCCCTTGCAAGATTGTACCCATCGATCACACTCTACTTGGGTGACAGCAAGAGTATCTTTGAGGTCTTTGTACTTCTCTAAGAGTACATCCTCCCTAGCCTTATCATCAGAGATTTGGCATTTTAATTTATAAATCTCATCAGTTTTCTCTTTCAGCACAGACTCAAACTCAGCTTTATTTTTGGAAATTATTTGTTCTAGCTCTACATTTTTATTGATTAAAGCCACATTTGCTTCTCTAATAGAGGCAAATGCTGCTATGCAAGTTTCAAAATATAATTTGGCCTTAGCCTCAGAGGATACCTGTGATACCTGTGTTGAAGAGGTACTTGAGGATGATCCATCAGAGGATTCCAAAGCCATGAGAGCTAGATTTCCAAAAGGATGCTCACCACCATGTTGACCAGCACCTGAGAACAGTTGTTCATTACCAAACACATCATCTGGTAAGCTGCTCCAGTCAACAACTCCTGGTGTGAAGAAGCTGTGTTGTTGAAGTTGATTAGGTTGATGAGATTGGGATGGTTGAGACTCAGGAGTGCATGTGGTTGCTGAGCAGTGGGTGCTTGAACCTGGCCTGGTTGTGGCATGTAATAGCAGGGGTATGGATATGGCATTGGCCCCTGTGGAACAAAATATGCAGGAGATTGTGGTTGATGATGATAACCAGAATTGACAGGTTGTTGCCCTCTGTTTTGTTGACTATTGCCAGGGAAAGTCACAAAAGGTGCAGGGGAGTTAGATCCAGATGATCTACATTCTCTAGCAAAGTGTCCAAGCCTGTGGCATTTATGGCACTTCAACTTACTCTTGTCAAAACCAACTTTGGTTTTGCCAGAGAGTCCTGGGAATTTCCTTCCAGTTCTTTTGTAGAACTTCTGAGATCTGATATTTATCAAGGCCATTTGGCTCAAATATCCATCTCTTCTAAGTCATCATCAGCAATCCCCTTGAGATCATCCATGATGAAACATAGATTGTCACTATTACTACCAGCAGAATAACTATCAACACTCACAAAGGCAGGCTCAGAAGTGTTTGTAGAGAAATCAATATGCATCATACTGGCTTTCAGATGACGCATATTCTGACTCTTGATGTCCAATCAGGGCAGTGTTCCCTTGGACAAATCCTCAGTAAGCTTGCCAGATGAAGCCAATTTCCTTTTCTGCTCTATCTCTCTCTCGAATGTAAGCAGTTTCCCATGAAGTTGGGTGAGAGATAGGCGATCAACATCAGCATTTGAGCGTAGAACAATGGTATATGTGTTCCATCTCTCAGGCAGTGATCTTAGGAATCTATGGTTCATCTGACTCCTGGTATATTCATGTTTAACCATTTTCAATTCAGAGATTAAACATGAAAACCGCTCAAATTGTTGAGTCAGAGTCTCACCCTTTCTATGAGAGAAAGTCTCATATTGTTGAGCGAGGATTTCCCTGTTGTTTGCTAAAACCTCATCAGTACCACCAAATTGTTCTTTGATGGCTTCCAGAGGTCATGAGCAGACTCACAATGCAGAAGCCCAGAGTAAATCTCATTAGGAATAGCCATAGCCAAAATTCCATGGGCTTTTGCATCGATTTCAAACAACTTCTTGTCCTCATCGGAGTATTGCTCCTTCTTCTTTGGAACCAACTGGTTTGTTTCTGGATCATTCACCATTGGCTTATGTGGTCCATGTACCACAGATGTCCAACAACCTGAGCTATTGACAGACAGGTGATGGAGCAATCTTCTCTGCCAAATGTTATACTCATTCCTCACCAAGATCGGAGGCTTGGTAGAGGATCCAGTATTGAAAGGATTATTCGAAGAAGTAGTCATTGTGGAAATTTTGACAGATTCAAGTAAAATCACAATAAATTAGCTCAGAACCACACAGAACCTCAAATAAAACGGCCAGAAGCGATACACTCTCAATCTCTATAACAGATCCTTGCGAATTTGCTAATTCGATCAAACTTAGAGCGATTGAACAATTTCAATGATCAATTGTTAGATCGATCAACGATTAACCCGCTCTGATACCATTTGTTAGGATCTCAGCCCTTGGTTTAATCGATTGAACAATATAGCAGCGGAATAGCTCAGAATTAGACAAATTCAAGCAAGAACATTCGATATAAAGCGATAAAAGAATTTTGTTATAGAGAGAGAAATATCCGACAAAAGGAATATTGCATTAAGATTGTCGGCCTCAAAGGCACGATTGCAGGTGAGTCATCCTTCCTTATAAGGAAAGAGTGACGTAGGCTGATGTCACTTGAAAGTGACATGTAACCGTTTTATAACTACTGATGTTTAACAACTACTGAAGATGTCAACAACTGACATCTTCTTACAAATGTTCCTAAGTGTTAAACATCTTATTTACAACTACTGAAAAACATAAACTACTGATACTACAACAACTGAAGAACAACCTCTTCGGTTGTTTACAAGTACTGAAAAGGAAACAAAACTACTGAAAAGTAACAAACTACTGAAAGGAAAAGAAAACTACTGATGAAGAAAAACCATCACAACAACTGAAGAAGCCCTCTTCAGCTGTTGTCATCAGCTGTTAGCATCAGCTGATGTCTTCAGCACTTGAACATCAGAGTTTGTCTTTCAGCTGTTGATCTTCAGTCTTTGTCTTCAGTACTTGTTGAAGTCTTCAAACTTTAGATCTTCAGCTGTTGTCTCAGTCTTTGTCTTCAGTACTTCAGAAATACTTCAGCAGTTGTATTCTTCAGACTTTGTAGAACAGCTGATCAGGTCTTCTTCAGCTGTTGTGATGTCCTGTGGGACTTAGAGGTTTCTCTGATCAGGCTCATTGGTTCTTTTGGTCCAACAGTTATAACCAATTCCAAACTTCACATTCGAAGCAAATTTCTTACTGAGCAGCATTTCAAATCCCTTGCAGGATGACACCCAGCGGTCACACTCAACTTGGGTAACTGCAAGTTTTTCTTTGAGTTCCTTATGGTTCTCAAGAATGACCTCTAGCTTAGCCTTTTCATCACTTAATTGGCATTTAATCTTATAAATCTCATCATCTTTGTCCTTAAGGACAGACTCATATTCAGCTTCTCTTTTGGAAATAGTTTGCTCAAGCTCTAGATTTTGATTAATTACGCTACATTTGCTTCTCTAATAGAGACAAATGCATCTATGCAAGATTCAGAACAAGCTTGGCCTTAGCCTCAGAGGATACCTGGGTTACCTGTGAAGAAGATGCATTAGAGCATGAACTCTTAGTAGATTCCAGGGCCATGAGAGCTAAATTCGCAAAAGGATGTTCACCACCATATTGACCATCACCCGCAAATAATTCTCAGTACTAGAGAGATCATCTGGTAAACTGCTCCAGTCAACATTGCCGGGGGTGAAAAAGCTGTGATGAGGTTGTGATTGAGATGGTAGAGGCTCAGGTAATGCTTGTGGTTGTTGTGCAGTATGAACTTGAACGGGATTTGGCTGAGGCATGTAATAGCAGGGATACAGATATGACATTGGACCCTGAGGGACAAAATATGCAGGCGAAAAAGGTTGTGAAAGATGACCAGAATTAGCAGGACGTTGCCCCCTGTTTTTGCGGACTAGTGCTTGGAAAAGTCACAAAGGGTGCAGAGGAGTTAGATCCAGATGATCTACACTCTCTTGCAAAGTGTCCAAGCCTTTGGCATTTGTGACACCTCAATTTACTCTTGTCAAAACCAACTTTGGTTTTGCCAGAGAGTCCTGGAAATTTCCTGCTAGTCCTCTTGTAGAACTTCTGAGATCTGATATTAATCAAGGCCATTTGACTCAGAATATCCATCTCTTCTAGATCATCATCAGCTATTCCTTTCAAATCATCCATGACAAAACATAAATTGTCACTATTACAGCCTGAGTGACTATCAACACAAACGAATGCATGATTGAACTGTTTGAAGAGAAATCTATATGCTCATCATAATTACTTTCCGATGCAGCATATTCTGACTCATGACCAACCAAGGCAGTGTTCCCTGGTACAAAGTCATTAGTGAGCTTTCTTGATGATGCCAGTTTCCTTTTCTGCTCTATCTCTCTCTCAAATGTAAGTAGTTTCCCATGAAGTTGGGTGAGAGATAGTTTATCCAGATTTGCACTGGAGCGTAGGACAATAGTGTATGTGTCCCATCTCTCAGGCAGTGATCTAAGGAATCTGTTGTTCATCTGGCTATTGGTATATTCATGTTTGACCATTTTTAGCTCAGAGATCAAACTGGAAAAACGCTCAAACTATTGAGTCAGTGTCTCACCCTTCCTATGAGAGAATGTTTCATATTGTTGGGCAAGGATTTCTCTGTTGTTTGCTAAGACCTCATCAGTTCCACCGAATTGTTCTTTTAGTGCCTTCCAAAGGTCATGAGCAGTTTCCTGATGCATAAGCCCTGAATAGATTTCATTCGGCAGTGCCATGGCCAGAATTCCATGGGCTTTAGCATCAATCTCAAAGAGTTTCCGATCTTCATCTGAGTATTGTTCCTTCTTCGGAACCATTTGATTGGTTTCCGGATTGTTCACCATAGGCTTATGTGGACCATGTACCACTATTGTCCAACAACCTGAACTGTTAACAGACAGGTGATGAAGCATTCTTCGTTGCCATATGTTATACTCATTCCTAACCAACCTCGGAGGCTTGGTTGAAGAACCGGTATTGTGAGGGTCATTAGAAGGAGTAGTCATTCTCAGATTCAACCAAAATCAATTGAGTTTTAACAGATTAGAGCAGAACACAACAACCAAATTGAACCAAGAGAAAACAGAAAGCAATAAGACGAAAGTAGAAGAAATTCAATTTAACAATGACCGATTCTTGCAAATATGCCAATTCAATCAAATGCAGATATCGATTAGCAGTTTCAATGATCAATTGTTAGATCGATCAATGATTAACCTGCTCTAATACCAATTGTTAGGATCAGTGATCTACGTTTGATTGATTAGAGAGTATCGCAGCGGAAATCAAATATATAATTAGACAATTCACAAGAATACAGTTGATATTCAAAGTAAGAACAAACGATTATACAAAGAATTCTGCAAATCAAATGTTTCATTCAATACGCGCTTTCGTGGTGGCACAATGTCACACATTCAATCAGGTCAATCATCCCTTATATAGGAATGTCGTGGTGGAACATTCCTTATATAGGAGATGTGACGTCTGCTGATGTCATTTGATAGTGACATCTAACAGAATTATTCAAACTACTGAAAGTTAACACAACCACTGAAGATGTCAAAACAGCTGACATCTTCTTACAAAAATACTAAGTGTTAATTGTCACTGCAACTACTGAAAAGAAACTACTGAAACTACAAAGACTGAAGAACATGCTCTTCAGTCGTTTTACAAATACTGAAACAAAAAGAAAACTACTCAAAGGAAACCATCACAACAACTAAAGAAGGCTTCTTCAGCTATTGTAACAAACTCTGAAGGCTTCGGTACTTGTACTTGAACTTCAGCTGTTGTCATGAGCTGATGTCTTCAGTCTTTGTACTTCAGCTGTTGATCTTCAGTACTTTGTTCTTCAGCTATTGATCTTCAGACTTTGGTCTTCAGCTGTTGAAGTCTTCAGTACTTTAGTCTTCAGCTGTTGAAGTCTTCAGTACTTTAGTCTTCAGCTGTTGATCTTCAGACTTTGGTCTTCAGCTGTTGAAGTCTTCAGTACTTTAGTCTTCAGCTGTTGAAGTCTCAGACTTCGTCAAACAGCTGATCAAGTCTTCAGCAGTTGTTGTGATGTCTGTGGGACTTAAAGGTTTTTCTGATCAGGCTCATTGGTTCTTTTGGTCCAACAATACAAACAGCATTATGAGTAGTTTTCTTGCTTTGAATGTTCTTTGATTGTTTGTTTCCACCATTCAATCACTGACTTGATTATCATATTCGACTCTCAGTAAGAATATCAGTCTTACTCAAACCCAGTCAATTGGTATCAGAGCTTTCGCTCTCGATTCTCTTTCAGATCTGCGCACATATTGAATAGAACTCGATTGATCTGATAATCAAGTCGCTAGTAGTAGATATCATCATTTCTACTTAGCAAACATCAAGAATACTCCTGTCAAACATCAAGAATACTCATTCTAAACCTTAAAAGAACTGCTTGAACAAGTTGGACTCATCAAACATATAAATATTAAAATCAACTAAATCTATACTTACACAAATCAACAGGGATTCTAAAACTTATTTTGAATTAGGTCATACACCTAAACCTCCCATGCTTAAACACACATCTGAGTTTAAACAATGTAGAATACGGTTTAGAAATTATATCATAGGTGTAGATCCTGACTTTTGGATCTCAATATGTAAGGGTCCACATATTCCTGTTACTCTATCAACAGCTCAAGCTGCAGTGTACAAGACTGCTAGAATACCAATTGAAGACTTAACTCTGGATGAAGATGACTATAAGAAAATCAAAATTGATCTCAAAGCATACTCAATTTTGACACAAGCACTCAAAATGGATGTGCCGAAAAGATTGGAAAAGTAAGGAACTGGTAAAGCTGTCTGGGATGCTCTCAAAATTATGTGTGAAGGTAGTAGTGAGGTTGCAATAATTAACAAAGACAAGTTGGTCAATCAGTATGAAACCTTCCATTACACCAAAGGAGAATCCATATCAAAACAACTGCACAGATTTGTACAGTTGGTCAATGACTTGGAAATTATGGGTGTTTCATATAACATTAAAGAACTTAACAAGAAAATGCTTCACAGTCTACCTGAAAGCTGGAAGCGAAATGTCACAATGCTGAAAAATACTCTTGATCTTGAGAGTACCACTCTAGACATAATGATAGCCAAGATTGAAGCTTTGGAACTTGATGAACGAAGTAGAAATCTGAGTGGACCAAGAGTGATTGAAGCCTACAAATTCCCTTCAGAATCACATTCTGTTGAAAATACTTTCATCACAGAGGAAGATGACTTCATCTCATCAAGAGATCAAATGAACAATACTGGGTTCATTGCATCTCCACCATTCAATCACCCTTCAACTTCAACTAAAGCACGAAAAGTCTCCACTGTTCCTCAAACCTCTCCAGAAGACTTAAAATCAGAAGAGCAAAAGGCAACTTACCATGCCTTTGTTGCATGTTTTGAAGCATACCTAGGGGGAAGACTCACTTCTGCCCACCTAATACAGGAAAGATTTAGAATAAATAGATCCTGATGATGTTGAGGAGATGGATCTACAGTGGCAAATGGCAATGATTTCCATGAGAGCAAAGAAATTCTTGAGAAAAGGAAGAAAGTTGAGCCTGAATGAGAACACAAAACTTGGATACGACAAATCCAAGGTAAAATGCTTCAACTATGGCATGACTGGCCATTTCTCAAGAGAGTGCAATGTTCCTAAAAGAAACAACCATTCATGGAACTCTCCAGGTCAATCATCATCATAGCCCAATTCAAGCTATCACCCAAACAATCAAAAACATTAGTACCATCATTCTCATCATCAACAAACATACGAGAATCAACCACAGCTGACTAATCAAGCCCATGCAAGCAGTCAACCTTCTGTCGGTGCCCTTGTGATCAAACAAGATGGGATATATGACAGGAGTGTGTATGCTTAGGAAGTTGTGCCTCAATTCTAGAATCATGCTCTTATGGCTCACATCAATGATGGACCATCTTCAATGCCTACTGAGGTAAAAACTAACCTTTGTAGCGAGAAATGCATAAATGAATTACAAGAGTATAGAGAACACAAATATAAACTGGCAGATAAAATTAAAGAAGAAAAAGTGAAGTCGGAAATGGTGAAGAGAGAACTAAAAAGTTTTGAAATCAAAATTAAATCTCTCATTTCTGACATAGAAAAATTGCATGGTGAGAAATACAATCTTGCAACTAAAAATGAGCTACTTACTCAAAAGTTAGCTCAAGCTAAAGCTCAACAATCTATGACTGAAGTGAAACTTGAAAAGTTTCAAATGTGTTAAGTCAAGCTACAAGAGATGCTGGATTCACAAAAGGATCCAAAGGACATGTCAGGGATTTGGTATAATTCATGTCCTCCACCATACAATTACAATTACACTGTCATGCCTGACTCTGTCTCACTCTCTGAATCAATTGAACCTAAAACTATGGAACCTAAATCAGTAGTGAAACAAGTGACAAATCCACAAAACAAACCTGATGTTTATTTTGAAACCAATGAGGATAAAATCAAGTTAGGACACCCAATCAAAATCAAAGAGTGCTCAAACAAGACAGTGAATGTCATGAAACCATCAAGCCCTATAAAAGCAATTGTACCTTTTATAAAATTCATACCATCTGTTTTACAAGGCAAAAAGAAATATGTCAAAACAGTGAAACCCACTACTCAGAGTAGTTCTGCTAATGAGATTGTATCTCCACCAAATTCAAGCAAATCAGAAAAGGTTTCACTGAAAAAGAAACCAACTGTAAAACTGAGTTCAACACATAAAACTTCATCAGACCCTAGTCATCAAGGTTAAGGTAGGGAGTTGGGTTTGATATCTGTAACAAAGAACATGTTGACCAGTTTGAGAAAGAGGTGAGAAGTAGGTTGAAGAAACAGAAACAGCCCAGACAACTCATCAAAAGTAGTGTTGTGAAACAATCTACTAAAAGGGCTGATTCTGATTCATCACCTAAAGAAAAGAATGTGACTTATCAAAAGAACGTATCAGTTGAGTCACACAAAGAAAAATCTGATTCAAGAAACAAACAAATGTATTGTGATATTTGTGACATGTTCAACCACAAGACAGATAAATGCTTCTTCAACCAATATTGTTCTATGTGTGATATGAACAATCACTCTACCAAAAATTGCTATTTCAACAAGTATTGTTCAATCTGTAACATGAACAATCATAATACATCTGATTGTTACTTTAACCAAAAGGGGTTGAGAATTCCATAATACAAGCCCATCTCAAAAACATCTACTGTGATGCATTCTGTTAGACCTCATCTTCATAATACTCAATCTAGGACACCTAGATCAACAAAGGACAGAAATAACCTTAAGGATTTGAGGAAGGGTCAAAGAAATCATCTCACAATGAAACACAAACTTGACCTTCCTAAGCAAAAACCAAGTTTTGATAATGAAACTCGGGCTAAACTTTTACAAAGAAATAGAGACCAACGATTTCGTTATTCATCTGAATCCTTAGTAGATGTTGATGTGATGACTCGACCAATTCATTACCTAAAGTCTCCCGGATCATGTCCATCTAAATCATTATTCAGAGGGAAATACCAGGAGGTGACTATCATGAATAGGAACGGGAAACCCAAGACCATCATGGCTTGGGTTTCTTATTCTATTTACTTCTTTTTGATTGTAGGTTCATCCACACAGGTCTAATAGCCTATGGTACGTAGGCACTGGATGCTCCCGACACATGACTGGAGATAGTTCCCTCCTTAATGATTTCAAGTACACACAAGGAACTACTGTGGCATTCGGTGGGGATTCAGAAGGTGGTAGGATTACAGGAGAAGGATCTATGACAAATGGGATGTTGAGATTTGACAGAGTGAATTACTGTGAACAACTGAATTTCAATCTGCTAAGCGTGTCTCAGATGTGTGACAGACAATATTGCACTCACTTTACAGACACTCACTGCTACATTCTGAAACCTGGATTTAAGATTCCTAAAGAATGGGTTGTCTTAAAGACTCCAAGGAAGAATAATACATATGTCTTAAACCTGTGTTCTGCATCACCTAAGGAAGAAACATGTCTTTTGTCTAAAGCATCATTTGATGAGTCACAGCTTTGGCATAGACGTTTGAGGCATACTAACTTTAAAAATATGAACAAGTTAGTCAAAGGAAACCATGTAATTGGTCTTCCTAAAAAAGAATTCAATTTTATTTATCAATGTTCGGCGTGCCTCAAAGGAAAACAACACAAATCGTCTCACAAAACCAAGCTAGTGAACACTAACAATACTCCATTGAAGTTACTTCACATGGATCTTTTTGGACCAACTCATGTAATGAGTATGGGAAAGAAACAATACTGTTTAGTGATTGTTAGGATCAGTGATCTACGTTTGATTGATTTGAGAGTATAGCAGCGGAATTCAAACAATGAATTAGCCAATTCACAAGAACAAAACGACATTCAATGAAGAACAAAGACGGTTATAGAGAGAGAATTCTGCAAATAAATTTCATTCAATATTTGCTTTCATGGTAACAGAATGTCACAATTACAATTAGGTCGACACCTCTTATATAAGAGATGTGACGTCTGCTAATGTCACTTGATAGTGACATCTAACAGATTTACTACAACTGAAACACAACTACTGAAGATGTCAAAACAGCTAACATCTCCTTACAAAAATGCTAAGGATTATCAGTTGTTATAACTACTGAAAAACATAAAACTTCTGAAACTACAACGACTGAAGAACAAACTCTTCAGTCGTTTTACAAAACTACTGAAAGTAAAAATATAAAACTACTGATATCATAACTACTGAAGAAGTACTCTTCAGCTGTTGTGACAAACTACTGAAACTTCAGTACTTGATCTTCAGACTTGAACTTCAGACGTTTCATCAGCTGATGACTTCAGTAGATATCATCAGCTGATGTCTTCAGTCTTTGTCTTCAGACTTGGTACATCAGTTGTTGATCTTCAGTACTTGTAGACTCTTCAGCTGTTGTACTTCAGTACTTTGGTCTTCAGCTTCAGCACTTGTGTTCTTCAGCTGTTCAGCTTCAGCACTTGTGTTCTTCAGCTGTTCAGCTTCAGCACTTGTGTTCTTCAGCTGTTGAACTTCAGCACTTTAGTCTTTAGCTGTTGAAGTCTTCAGCACTTGATCTTCAGCTGTTGAAGTCTTCAGCACTTGTTAAACTGCTGATGAAGCTTTCAGCAGTTGTTGTGATATCATGTGGGACTTAGAGGTTTTTTGATCTTGGCTCATTGGTTCTTTTTGTCCAACAAACTCCCCCTGAACCAATGCAGCCAAAACCTCTAATTTATTTATTTTCCCACTTATTGTTGGCAAAAAGGTTGGTCTTTTTCCTTCTTGATCAGTAGAGAAGATGACCCATATAAGCTCCGGCCTGGGAAGAAATCTCAGATATTTGTTTGGCAAGATATGAATGGGAACTCTGTTTTGGGGAACTGGACACAGAGTTGTTATCCCATTCATGAGATTTACTTCCCATGTATGAGCCTGTAGGATTCTCTGGTGTAGGCTCTGAGAAACATGATTTGTTCTTCCATGGTCAAGTTCTCGGCTTCACCTTCAAACAATCCTTCTCGCCCATACAGCTCTGAGATGTACTTGGCCTGTTTGCTATTTTTGAGCTCAACTGTTGTAATCTGCCTGTATGCAAACTCATCAGGATGATTCCCTTCGAGTAACAGACTGAGCTCATTTTGTTTGAAGTTCTCAAGCCTCTTGTAGACTAACCCCTTTTTAATAATCCTGTTCTCTAGCATCTTCTGGGGTGGTTGTTTAGTCTCGTAGGCCTTCTTGAAATCTTCGACAATCTCCCAGGGTGATACTACAAGGGCCACTGTGATCTCTTCATCTACGATCCTCCTGACTTGACCCTTGTATCTCGAAGGAATGTCTTTCTTTACAATCCTGTGAGCCACCCTCGGATCAGGCCATACTCTCACCCTTTCCTTCTGATATTGAAATGTGTTGGCGAGAGTGTACAACCTCAGAGCTTCTTTCTTCATACTGATAATTGATGACGAAGCAGCATAAGTTTTGTTAATGCTTTTTAGCATTTCATCATCATGAAGCTTTTGCTGCTGCTCTTCTTCAATCTTAACTTTCACAGCATCCATCTGTGAGGTGGGAGTGATGGGCATAGGTTTGGCTTTCACCAATGTTAGAACTGCAGACAGAGGCAGCCTATCTTCTTCCACATCATCCTCTTCTTCTTCTTCTTCTAGCCTCAACACCCTTCTCTTCTTCTTCTTAGGTCCATCATCGGCTGTTTGTTTAGATGGTAAGGGAGTTGGTTTTGTGGGTTGAGGAAGTTTGGATTTGGGCTTTGAGATTGGTTTGGAGATTTGAGGGGTAGGCTGTTTTTGAGTGTGGAAGGGAAGGTTGTTCCAGCATTTTGGTTGTGAGTTTAGCCTTTGTAAGTCTTGCCATTTCAAACCTTTTTCCAGCCCCAGCCTCATCAAGGGCTTCAATGATAATCCCCTTATGAAATTGCTCAGACAGACAGATTCTGGTGGCTATAGCCAGCATACTGTCTCTGGTCCACGCACGAATCTCCATCAAAGATCTTCCTAAGTATTTGGCAATGAAACGGATCATGATCTCCAATCTCTCCTTCTCCAGTACATCATACCCAGCCCATCGGGTTTGAATCTCCTCCACTTCCAACTTCCTGATCTCACTATCTAATATGGCTATATCAAAACCTTGCTTGAAGAGTTGCTCAATTATTTTATCCATGGATCGGCTGTGTGTGTCATTTGTATCTTTTACCAGCTCATCCAAGGATTTTTCTTCAGCAGTAGGTTGATCATCAGCACTTTTCTTTCTTTTATAGGTGATCAGTTGTTGTTGCTTTTCTTTTTCCAACTCCTGGATTGTTCTTTTGCCTTCTCATCCTCTGTTCTTTTCCTCTTCTTTTCTTTCACTGCAGTACTCTCCCCTTTTTGGATGCATTAGTAGGGGTTTGTACCGCAGAAAGTGTCTTTTGCACAACAGCATCAATCAGTGGTTGTAGAGTTGAGGAAGCCTCTCATCAATGGCTTTAGTAACAATTTCATTGATAATGGGAGTGATGAGAGGGATGGATTGTTGGATTACAGCAACCATCTGCTCTGGGGGTTCTGTCCCGAGAGATAGTGCCAAAAGCAGAAGCTGGAGGCTCATAGGAGTGAGAGGGTAAAGTGTTTGGGGAACCTTCAACTGAAGGTGCCATCTGTGGGTTGTGGAGGCAGATGGTCTTTCTCCTTGAGAGAGTTGGTCAAGTACTTTTTGCAGCCTACTGACTTCCTCCTCAAGGATTGTGTTCTAGGCAAGAACATCGTAGAAAAAGCCCAGGTCATCATCAGCAGAAGCTGAATCACCTGACCTCCTCATAGGATCAGGATGAACATGCACTGAGTGTAGCTCAGTTGTAGCATGTGCCCCTTTGTCTTGGTACTGGGGACTTCCTGCCTCAGGACTATGTCCGTCATCAGCAGTTGCCTCTGGTAAGGTCTTAGTAATGGTACCAACTACAACCTGATCAGATGCTGACGCAGGAGAAGTGGCAGCCTCACCAGAAGTTCCAATCTCCATGGCTACACTAGGAGAGAGAACATTGTAACCCCTATGCTGTGGGTTCTCAGCTGCACTTTGGTCCTCCCCCTTAATGGTAGAGGTGTTCCCAGTAGTAATTGGTATCTGGGGAGGGGGTGAGGAGTGCAACTGAGTCAGCACTTGTGCAACAAGCAATGTAGGGCTTTGGGGGGCGGTTGCATGGGGTGAAGGGATAGAAGCAGTGTGCACCTGGGGAGGAAGGTGCTCTTCAATGGCAATCCCCTCAAGTGAGGAAGATCCCAGATGTGTGGATACCCCTTGTGTGATTGCTGCAGGCTCCTGTTGAGAGAAAACCTGAGCGGCTATGGCTGGAAGAGTCCTTATATCCACTAGGGGGTTATAACTAGTGGATATGGCCTGCGTTTGTTTTGCAGGGGCATCCTCAGGGGACTCATTTCCCTGAGTAGCCGTTTTGGGTTTCTTTTTAGTGGGTTTGGTGGGGACATTTGATTTGGAGGTGGTGGTTGTGGGTTCCAGCTGCGTGGGTTTGCACAGCTTGGCAGCCAGTTTGAGTGAGTGGTCAGAGTTGTGCCGGGAGTATACTTCAGGCAAAACAGCCATAGCAGGGACTCCCAGGCCAACAAGTCCCTCAGCTTGAAGCTGGTTTATAATTATGGCCATTATGAACCGCGGATATAATATCCAACGGTTAGCAGTTAGTTTTTGAGCCATATCCTTGAGCTCTGAAAATATTATTTCCGAAAAAATTAAAGGCTGTTGCTCAAGAATAGAATACATTACCTGCTGCCACTTTGTAGATATTTGATCCCAAGACGAAGTCTTAGGAGCCAAACAGACATTTACGATGTGAAAGATTAGGCGTTCAGCGTCATGGAAATGTTTCTTCAATATTGTGGAGGCACTAAGGTTGCCCTGATAGCCATGGTCGGCAAAGGATAAATCAGTTGTGCCCTTTGGATATCCAGCAGGAGAAGTGGCATCATCCAGGTGTAGAGTTTGACGAAGTATTTCGGGAGTGATGACCACTTCGTGGTTGTTGACGACCGACCGGAGAGACGCTGTGTTGTTCTCCCCAGTGGTGAGGGTTACGTTCATCCAAAACTGTTTGAGGGATTCGGCATGAAGGATTGGATTGAGAAGAAATGCCGTTTTGTATTGTGACTGGACCATAAGATCAATAGCATTATCGAACTTAGCCCAGAATGGCAATTTGGTGAGGTAAGCTACACAGTTGTGTCGCGGTTTGAGTTGTATGGATGCCATTTATAAGAGAGATGTTTTGGTGAGATGAACATTAGGTTTGAAGAAGATGAGGCTCTGAAGGATTAGGTCAGGGATATTTATAGGGTACGGGTTAGAAAACGATTGAAGGATTTGGTGTTAGTCATCAGTTGTTTTAAACGACTGTTGACATGGTATTACCCTTTCAGACGTTGAAACAGCTGAAGTCATGGTGTTAGGCATCAGTAGTTAGAAAACTACTGAAGACCATGGTTTTGACTTCAGATGATGAAACAACTGAGGACTTGGTGTTTGTCATCAGTAGTTGCGAAACTACTGAAGACAGTGGTTTTGTCATCATTGTTGTAAACAGCTGAAGACTTGGTATTAGTCATCAGTAGTTTTACAAAACTACTACTAAAGACATGGTTTTGCTTCAGTTGTTTAGAATAAAACAGCAGTTGTTGAAACAACTGAAGAGAAAGTTCTCTTCAGTAGTTTTCGTCAATTCATAGCCTTTCACTGTTTCATACTGTCCTCAACACTTAGTCATCAGACTTTGCATCTGCTTTTCAGGTGTTTCATAGGACGTCAGTACTTATGTGTTTGTACTGATTTCAGTAGTTGTAACTACATCAGTAGTTGTAACTACATCAGTAGTTTGGAACAGATAAAGTACTTCAGTACTTGTGAGGCATTTAGCCGTCAGTAGTTATAAAAACTACTGAAGGGGAAAGGACTCATCATACTTATATGTGACATGGGTACCAATGATCACCAGTAATTATTACTGAAATCATCAGTAGTTGTCACTTATTCTAGCTGCAGCATACCAAGCCTTAACACAAGGTTTTGGAAAGTAGAACTATCCAAAGGCTTAGTAAAAATATCTGCAAGCTCATCAGCACTAGGCACAAACTTAGGATCAATCAGACCTTTTTCAAAGCAATCCCGAATAAAATGATGTCTGATCTCTATATGTTTGGTCCTAGAGTGCTAGACTGGATTTTTGACAATACACAGAGCTGAAGCACTATCCATTAATAATGGAGTCTTAGTCTCTGTAATGCCATAATCCAGAAGTTGGTTCTGAAGCCAGACTACCTAAGAAGTACAACTTGCAGTAGCAATGTACTCGGCCTCAGCAGTTGATGTAGCAACATGTTTGTTTCTTACTCTGCCAAGAAATCAACAGTTGCCTAGGAATTGACAACCACCAGAAGTTGACTTTCTAGTTAACTTGCACCCTGCATAGTCACTATCTGAAAAAGCAACTAATTTGCAAGAGTGTCCAGTGGAATACCATAAACCCAGAGATTGTGTACCTTGCAAATATCTAAAGATTCTCTTGACTGCAATCAATGAGACTCTTTAGGAGCACCTGAATCTAGCACAAACACATGTAGCAAACATAATATCTGGTCTAGAAGCTGTTAGATACATCAAGGACCCAATCATACATCTGTAAAGTGTTTCATCAACAGCTTTACCTTTCTGATCAGCATCCAGTTTGTGGTGTTGCACATGGGAGTAGAACAGGGCTTACAGTTTTGTAAATCAAACTTATTCAAAAGATCTTTTGTATATTTTGACTGATGAATAAGGTTCCATCAGCCTTTTGCTTAATTTGCAAACCTAGAAAGAACTGTAATTCTCCCATTGCACTCATTTTAAACCTCTTGTTCATTAATGTTGTAAAATCATCACACAACTGGGGATCAGAGGATGCAAAAATGATATCATCAACATAGATCTGAACAAGTAGCTTATGCTGATCCACCTTCTTAATAAAAAAAGTTTTATCAATGGAGCGTCTAGTGAAATTATTCTTAAGAAGAAAAGTAGAAAGTGTCTCATACCAGGCTCTAGGAGCTTGTTTCAACCCATAAAGAGCCTTATCAAGTTTATACACCCATTCAGGATGTTTATATCCTCAGCCTGGTGGTTGACACACATAAACTTCTTCCTTTATTTTACCATATAAAAATGCACTTTTGACATCCATTTGAAAAACATTAAGATTGTGGAATGCAACATAGGCTAAAAAAAATCTGATTGCCTCTAGTCTGGCTACAGGGGCAAAGGTTTCATCATAGTCAATACCTTCTTCTTGTGAAAACCCCTGTACAACCAGTGTAGCCTTGTTCTTAACCATAAGCCCATTTTCATCAGTTTTATTCCTAAACACCCATTTAGTGCCTATTGCACACTTACCTGGGGGAAGAGGAACCAGTTCCCACACTTGCTGTTTCTTGAACTGAAGTAGCTCAAGCTGCATAGCTTCAACCCATCCATTGTCTCTCAAAGCAACATGGTAGTTCTTTGGCTCTAGCTGACTGATGAAGAGAGCATAGAAGCAGAAGTTAGACAATTGACTTCTTGTTGAAACACCAGCATTGATATCACCAATAATCTGAGACATGGGGTGATTCTTCAGTTCTTGATAAACAATGAGATCTGTGCAAGTGTTTGTAGAACCTTCAGCAGCAGCAGATGTTGATGTATACTCTTGAAACCAAGAATTAGATGGTAACTCAAAAGATGTAGAGGAAACAGAGATCTCATCAGCATTTGTTGTGGATGGAACTACTGAAGCTACAGGAACATCAAATTTAGTAGACACAGGCAGTTGGTCACTAAACTTGAATAGGTGAGTATTGATATTATCATTATCATCATTAATACCACCAGGTGGAAGACATGCTGCAGAAGATGATATATCCACAGATCTGCAACAGCTGGAGGTTGATAAGGAACATATTGCAGTATGTCCAAATCAAACAACTCCACAAGGTTTTGTGGAATCTTGTCCAAAGGAGATTCATTAAACTCACATGCAAAGTCTCTTCAACTATCTTTGTTCTGCAGTTGAAGACTCTGTATGCCTTGCAAGTAGATGAATAACCCAAAATACCCTGCATCCACCTTAGGATCAAATTTATGGAGTTGATCCTTTGTGTTGAGAATAAAACAGGGACACCCAAATGCTTTGAAAAAGAAATTAGAGGAGCCAAGTGATGGAGAACTTCATATGGAGTCTTCATCAACCTCTGATTTACTAAGACTCTATTCTGCACATAGCAGCTGTGTTAACAGCTTCAGCCCAAAAGGTCAGTGGCAAACCAAAGTCAGCCAGCATGGACCTTGCAGCTTCAATTAGGGTCCTGTTCTTTCTCTCCACTACTCCATTTTGTTCTGGAGTCCTTGGGATGCTAAACTGCCTGTTGATTCCCTTTGAAAGGTAGAAGTCATCAAGTGTATGGTTTCTGAATTCAGCTCCATTGTCACTCCTAATACACTTCTCCTCCTAATACACTTGACTGGAAGGGAATATGCTTCTCAATATACAACACAAAGTGAATAATCTTCTGAGCAACCTCATCCTTTGAATGTAGAAAGAAAGTCCATACAAATCTGGAGTTCATCCCAAATTACCAGACACTATTTCTTCTTTGCCATGCTCATTACTCTCACAGGAACCAAATAGATCCATATGCAGTAAATGCAAGCAGGCAGTGGACTTAGGCTCTCAATAGGAGGGAATGAGACTTTGTGTTGTTTTCCTTTTAAACAAGCAGTGCAAGTTCATCGCAGTGGAACTCCTTTATTGGTAAGCCTCTGACTAAACTATTGGGATAAGCTGATTCATGTTTTGGAAATTAACATGACCCAGCCTTCTGTGCCACAGTTTAGATTCTTGATAAGAGGCTTTGGAAAATCGGCAAGGACCTGCCTCTGAGATCTATTTTCTTGGAAAGATCTAAGGCATACACTCTTCCTGTCCTGTGGCTCTCAGGAGAGTGTGATCATCAAACACCTTATCAATCAAATGCAGAACTTTGGATGACAGAATCCTACAGTTCTGACTGGTGAAAAGAGCAACATGGGCCTTTATCACACATTTGACGACACTCAAGAGATTGTACTTGAGATTTTCCACATGATTAACATCATCAAACTTGATTTCTCATTGGAGACAAATCCATTTCCAATGATGTAACCCCTAGCATCATTGCCAAAAGAAACGAACCCCCTTTTTATTGAGAGTAGTCATGAAGAAGAGAGTTGTTCCCAGTCATGTGCATATATCCCCACTGTCTACATACCAGATGCTACTTTGGCATGTTGGAGAACCCTGCATAATAACATGAGTTAGTTTTGGAGACCAAACCTTCTTGTTTTGGGCCTGGTCTCATCAACAGATGGTAACTAACAGGTTTATGGAAACAACAGCCTGAGAGGAAGAAGATGGTGAAGAAGAGGAATCCTTTGGCTTGGACCTCCTTTTCTGTGGTTTCAACATAGGAGCATCTAGTTGGTTAACTCTTCCCAATAGATGTTGAACCATCATAACAAGCTGTGTCTGATTTGTGATAAAGCTTTTAGCTCATCACACACATTGCCAGTGGAGTTTGATAAGTTCCTATGTTGCACCTTCTCTCCTTCTGAGCACTCTCAGCTGTCACCTTTTAACCCCCTTCTTTTTGATTTCTTTGAGGACTTAAGGGTTACAGGATTTGAGGTTGCTGATACAAATGTGGTCTCAAACTCAGTTTTCTTTTTTAACCATTTTCTCTTTAATTTCTTCTTTATGTTTGAGTTTGGAACCTCTTTTGTACCAGCAATCATCTGTAAGATGATTGAACAAACACTATACTTCACATGGTTTCTTCTCATCTTAGGTTGATCATCAACTAAAGAGGGGGAAGCACTAAAGACTTGCTCTTCAGTGCTTTGGAAGCATTGTTTGCTTCTTGACTTCCTCTTTAGTAGTCTTCAACTCTTCTACTGACCGTTTTTCTTCTTTTCAGTACTGACAGTAGTTGGAGTTTGAACTTCAGGTTTTAAATCCTGCTCTCTAGTCCTTTCAAGACTTTCAGACATTAACTCCTGATTGATCAACTGATGATCATGTGAGTGTCAGCAGTGGAACCATCAACATCAGCTGATAGGTTCTCAGAGGGCTTGGTGCTGACTTCTACTTCTGATTGTGCTGTATCAGAAAATAGATCCATGATGAGATGGATTGGTTATTACTCTCACCATCATATTCTACCTCTGCTCTAGGAGTAAAATCTGTAGGTGGAGCATGTAATTGTAACCAATGCCAAACTTCACATTGAAGCAGATTGCGTACTAAGAAGCATTCAACCTTTGCATGATTGTACCCATCTATCATACTCTACCTGGGTAACTGCAAGGGTTCTTTGAGATCTTTATACTTCTCTAGAAGTATCTCTTCCCTAGCCTTATCATCAGTTATTTGGATTTAAGTTTGTAAATCTCATCATTCTTATCATTAAGCACAGACTCAAATTCAGCTTTGCTTTTGGAAATTATTTGTTCTAGCTCAATGTTCTTGTTGACTAAAGCTGCATTTGCTTCTCTAATAGATGCAAATGCTGCTATGCATGTTTCAGAATATTGGCTTTTTTGCCTCAGAGGATACCTGTGATACCTTTGGTGTAGAGGCATTAGTGGATGAAGTATCAGCAAAATCCAAGCCATAAGAGCTAGATTTCCAAAGGGACTTTCACCACCATGTTGACCAGCACCTGAGAACAGTTGTGTTCATGACCAGACAAGTCATCTGGTAAACTGCTCAATCAACAACTCCTGGGTGTGACGAAGCTGTGTTGTTGAGGTTGAGTTTGTTGTTGATGAGATTGGGAAGGTTGTGGTTCAGGCAATGCTTGTGGTTGTTGTGCAATTGGAGCTTGAACAAGATTTGGTGAGGCATATAATAGCAGGGATAAGGATATGACATTTGACCCTGGGGAACAAAGTATGCAGGAGATCTAGGATATGAATGATGACCAGAACCAGCAGGATGTTGCCCTCTGTTTTGTGGACTAGTATAGGAAAAGTCACAAAGGGTGCAGAAGAGTTAGATCCAGTTGATCTACACTCTCTCGCAAAGTGTCCTAGCCTTTGGCATTTGTGACACCTCAACTTACTCTTGTCAAAACCAACTTGGTTTTGCCAGAGAGTCCAGGAAATTTCCTGCCAGTTCTCTTATAGACTTCTGATCTGATATTAATCAATGCCATTTGGCTCAGAATATCCATCTCTTCTAGATCATCATCAGCTATTCCTCTCAAATCATCCATGATGAAGCATAAATTGTCACTATTACTGCCAGAATGACTCTCAATACCAACAAATGGATGATCAGAACTATTTGATGAGAAATCAATATGCTCATCATAATTGCTTTCAGATGCAGCATATTCTGACACATGACCAACCAAGGCAGTATTCCCTGGTACAAAGTCATCAATGAGCTTTCCTGATGAGGACAGTTTCTCGTCTACTCTATCTCTCTTTCGAATGTAAGCAGTTTCCCATGAAGTTGGGTGAGAGATAGGCCATCCAGATTTGCACTGGAGCGTAGGACAATAGTGTATGTGTCCCATCTCTCAGGCAGTGATCTCAGGAATCTCTTGTTCATCTGGCTATTGGTGTATTCCTATTTCACCATTTTCAGCTCAGATATCAAGTACGAAAAGCACTCAAACTGTTGAGTCAGTGTCTTACCCTTTCTATGAGAGAATGTCTCATATTGTTGGGCAAGGATTCTCTGTTGTTTGCTAAGACCTCATCTGTGCCACCGAATTGTTCCTTCAGGGCATTCCAGAGATCATGAGCAGTTTCATGATGCATAAGCCCTGAATAGACTTCATTAGGCAGTGCCATGGCTAGAATTCCATGGGCTTTAGCATCAATCTCAAATAGTTTCCGATCTTCATCAGAGTATTGTTCCTTCTTCTTCGGAACCATTTGATGGTTTCCGGATTGTTCACCATAGGCTTATGTGGTCCATGTACCACAGATGTCCAACAACCTGAACTGTTAACAGACAGGTGATGAAGCGTTCTTCGTTGCCATATGTTATACTCGGTCCTAACCAGCATCGGAGGCTTGGTTGGGGAACCGGTATTGTGAGGATCATTAGAAGGAGTAGTCATCTCAGATTCAATCAAATACGATTAAGCTAAAAAAGATTTAGAACAAACACAACAACCAACTGAACCAAGAGAGATCTCAAAATAAATGAACGAAAGCGACAGAAATTCAATAATCTATAACCAGTTTTTGCGAATACGCTAATTCAATCAAACACAGATATCAATTAGCAGTTTCAATGAACAATTGTTAGATCGATCAATGATTAACCTGCTCTCATGCCACTTGTTAGGATCAGTGATCTACGTTTGACTGATTTGAGAGTATAACAGCGGAATTCAAACAATGAATTAGCCAATTCACAAGAACGAAACGATATTCAATGAAGAACAAAGACGGTTATAGAGAGAGAATTCTGCAAATAAATTTCATTCAATATTGCTTTCGTGGTAACAGAATGTCACAATTACATTAGGTCGACACCTCTTATATAAGAGATGTGACGTCTGCTGATGTCACTTGATAGTGACATCTAACAGATTTATTACAACTGAAACACAACTACTGAAGATGTCAAAACAGCTGACATCTCCTTACAAAAACGCTAAGTATTATCAGTTGTTATAACTACTGAAAAACATAAAACTACTGAAACTACAACGACTGAAGAACAAGCTCTTCAGTCGTTTTACAAAACTACTGAAAGTAAAAATATAAAACTACTGATATCACAACTACTGAAGAAGTACTGTTCAGCTGTTGTGACAAACTACTGAAACTTCAGTACTTGATCTTCACACTTGAACTTCAGACGTTTCATCAGCTGATGACTTCAGTAGATATCATCAGCTGATGTCTTCAGTTTTGTCTTCAGACTTTGTACATCAGTTGTTGATCTTCAGTACTTGTAGACTCTTCAGCTATTGTACTTCAGTACTTTGGTCTTTAGCTTCAGCACTTGTGTTCTTCAGCTATTCAGCTTCAGCACTTGTGTTCTTCAGCTGTTCAGCTTCAGCACTTGTGTTCTTCAGCAGTTGAACTTCAGCACTTTAGTCTTCAGCTGTTGAAGTCTTCAGCACTTGATCTTCAGCTGTTGAAGTCTTCAGCACTTGTCAAACTGCTGATGAAGCTTTCAGCAGTTGTTGTGATATCATGTGGGACTTAGAGGTTTTCTGATCTTGGCTCATTGGTTCTTTTGGTCCAACAGTGATCATTGATGACTTTTCTCGATTCACATGGGTGTTCTTCCTACTTCATAAAAATGAAGCATCCCAAATCATTCAAGAATCTATCACTAAAACTGAATATCAACTTGATCTCAAAGTCAAAATAATAAGAAGTGATAATGGTATAGAGTTCAAAAATGAAAATATGAGTTCCTTTTGTGCAACCAAAGGCATTGCCCATCAATTCAGTGCAGCTAGAACTCCTCAACAAAATGGGGTAGCTGAAAGGCGAAATAGAATACTGATTGAAGCAGCAAGAACTATGCTAGCCGTTGCTAAACTGCCAATCACCTTCAGGGCAGAAGCAGTTAACACATCGTGCTTTGTGCAAAATCGAACTCTGATTGTTAAAGAAAGTAACATGACACCTTCTGAACTGATATTTCATAGGAAACCATTTATTGGATTCCTCAAATCATTTGGTTGTCCAGTCTCAATATTAAACACCCGTGATAATTTGGGAAAATTTTCATCTTAGTCTCATGGAGGATTTTTTGTAGGTTATTCTTCTGTCTCAAAGGCTTATAGAGTGTTCAATTCTAGACTGAACATTATCGAAAAATCCACAAATGTTCAATTCAAGGAACATTCGTTTCCCATATCTACAAATGGTCCTAATTGGTTGTTTGATATTGACACTTTTACTAAATCATTTGACTAATTTCACTTGTCTGATGCAGGAAATATACATTCAGTGATACTTCATCAACTGTAGAAAGAAGAGATAATTATCCATTGATTCCACATACATCTGATGAACATATGAATGAAGATGTTCCTCTTCAAGCTGATCCCATCAGACACGTGGCACAAAACCTTAGTGTTTCTTCTGAAGAAGGTACCAGCCTGGTACCATCTCACTCAGATGACTTGTCACATGAGATAAGAAATAAAAAACAGGCTTCTCATCCCGAAGAACCTCAAGGCACTTCAAAGGATACAAACAACCTTAGTGCTGCTGAAGATTAGTAGTTACTGAAACAGAAGTTGACAATCTTCATAATTCAACAACAATACAAGATGACTGTGCCTCTGACCATAGTGAACTGAATGTATCCAATCTTGATGTAACTATTGCTGGTGACACCATTCCAACCACAAGAGTACATAAGAATCATCTAGTTGAAACCATTATTAGTGATCTTAATGAGAGGGTGATAAGAAGCAAGTCCAGTATTACAAACATCTATTTGTTCTCCTGCTTTCTATGTCAAACGGTACCCAAAAACATCAAAGAGGCGCTTCAAGACAATAGTTGGATTGAAGCAATGCAAGAAGAATTGCTCCAATTCAAGAAGCAAGAAGTATGGCAGCTGGTAGATCTTCCCGAAGGACAATACCCTATCGGTACCAGATGGCTGTATAGGAACAAGACTGATGATAGAGGGATAGTCATCAGAAATAAAGCAAGACTAGTGCATAGGGATACACTCAGGAAGATGGAATCGACTACGACGAAGTGTTTGCTCCTGTTACCAGACTAGAAGCAATCAGAATCTTTCTTGCATATTCTGCATCCATGAAATTTACTATTTATCAAATGGATGTAAAGTGTGCCTTCCTGTATGGAAAGATTGCTGAAGAAGTCTATGTGAGTCAAGCACCTGGCTTTGAAGATTTAGATTTCCCTCATAGAGTTTACAAGCTTGACAAAGCTCTGTATGGTCTTCATCAAGCACCAAGAAAGTGGTATGAGACTCTATCATCCTTTCTTCTTGAACATTGGTATGAAAGAGGAAAGATTGATCAAACTCTCTTGAGAAGAATAAGAGGGAAAGGCATGTGTTAGTCCAGATCTACATGGATGACATTATATTTGGCTCGACAAACAAGCAACTGCAAAGAATTTGAAGATCTTATGCATTCAAAGTTCCAAATAAGTTCTATGGGGGAACTCACATTCTTTCTAGGGTGCAAGTCCAGCAAACAGCAGATGGAATCTTCATCAATCAATCAAAATATGTAGAAACCATGTCGAAGAAATTCCACTTTGCTGACTGTCAGTCAATCAGAACTCCTATGGATACTAATATGAAGATTGGACCTGACTCTTATGGCAAATCAGTGGATCAGACTCACTATCGATCAATGATAGGTTCAGTTATGTATCTAACAGCCACTAGGCCTGACATTATGTTTGGTGTTTGTGTGTGTGCTAGATATGAAGCTGATCCAAAAGAATCAGATGTGAACATAGTCAAGAGGATATTCAAATATTTGAAGGGCAAACCAGCTCTTGGATTATGGTATCCAAAGGAAGGAGAATTTAATCTCTATGCCTACACAGATAGTGATTATGGAGGATGCAACTTCAACAGAAAATCCACTTCTGGTGGTTGTCAATTTCTTGGTCCTAGACTAGTATCCTGGCAGTGCAAGAAGCAGACAAATTTGTCTGTGTCCACGGCAGAAGCTGAGTATATTCCTGCATCAGCATGTTGCTCTCAAGTTCTCTGGATTCAAAACCAGAAGCTAGATTATAGTTTTAACATTCTGCATACACCAATTTTTATTGACAATACAGCTACTATCTTTATAACTAATAATCCAGTTCAGCACACAAAAACAAAACGTATTGAGATTAGATATCATTTTTTGAGAGACTGTGCTGAAAAGGGTTTAATCAAATTGATTCAAGTACCAATAGAAAATCATTTAGCTGATTTGTTTACCAAGGCATTTGAACCTAGTAGGTTTGAATTTCCAGTTCAATCAATTGGCATGATCAACCTTGAGTAAAAACTATGAAAAACATCAAAAACAATTTATAACATCAGAAAAACCACAAAGAGAAATCAAGTTGTATGAAGAAAAGAATTCTATGGGAAATGATATAATTACAGTCGTTATATCATTCACTGTGCTTAATTTCAAAATGCAAAAGACTGAAATGACTTACCAGATATATGGTAGGCTCAACTTGGAAGAAACGATACATGCAGTGATGAATTAAAGACATATTCAATTGTGAAACACTCATCACAAAGTACAGGTATGTATTGGCTTATCCGAATGCATGTGTGTGTAGTACCCTAAACACACCAGGTAATGATAGTTTATGAATCTCTTTCACCACATCATGTTTCATCTTTGTTTTGCTGAGCAAAGACCTAATGAAACTTGCACATAGTGCAGATGTCATGACCCAAAAGATTCCCAATGTGGAACACATCCAATATTGGATGAATCAACAAAGCAATACATTCCAAATGAATGAACAAAAGAATCCTATCATGGATCACCTTCCAAAGTGAAGTGAAAAGAATCCCAATGTGGATCAATATGAAAAAGGATCAAATTAAAAGAATCCCAATGAGGATTAGTGAAAATGAGATTTCATGACTTAAGTAACCTGGTAAGAAAAGTTGTGAAAAAGTTCTATCATGCATTGTATAAGGAGGGTTGATCATTTCATGCTTATGTGTGTGAGGTACACATTGAATAATAAATCAACCAAAACATGATAAAAGCCATTTGCATCAAAATATCAATGAGGTATGAGTTTAAGAGGACAAACATACCTTCAATCTTCATGTCATAATCATAACGGATGCACATGTGTAATGTAAGATTGATATGATCTCAACAAAGAGATTTTTCTCTTCATTATTAATATTAATCAAAATAATATTCAAAACTTTTAAATCTTCAATGTTTCTCTCCAAATGTGAACATAAACTTTAGGGGGAGTAATTTAAAAGGTTTGAGTAAGTCTAAATGTTTGTTTATTAACTTAATTTTGAAAAACAAAACAAAAAGAGTTTTAGTTGGTGTTGTTGCAATATGTTTTACCATTATATCTCAGCTTATGCAGATTCTTAGAAGCATGATAAGCCCAAGATCTGTCAAAATTGGGAAACTTGTATTAGTTGTGACATACAAGTCAATCCAAGCAAAAATTGACAACTTCAACAGCCAACTTCATAAGAAAAATCAATCAAGGACACCTCTTCATATGATAAATAATCAATTCAATCACATTAACTTTTGATTAAGTTCAAAAGGTAATGCAGGTAAGTGCATTAGTTAACGCGGGTGAAGGTAACACATGCATGTAACTAATGTAGGTAACAATATTTTTCAAAGTGCAACTAATGCAGACAATGATTTTACTCTACCGCATTAGTTTATGAAGTGAAGGTGAAATTTACTCTACCGCATTTGATACACTTAACAAATGCATATGAACAGGTCTATCGCATTTGCTACACTGCTGTGTTGACTTGTGAACCGCATTTGATGTAGTTGCACAAATGTTGATTGACTTTGTTCTATCGCATTTGCTACTGTGTACAACTACGGATATGATAAAACAAGCAACTCAACCGCATTTGTTACAATATCGTTCTTCCGCAGTTACTACAACACAAATGCGCACAGCCAAAAATTTCAAGTTTAACTTCCGCATTTGCAACAGTACACAAATGCAGATAGAATAAAAAATTAAGAAACAAAACTTCCGCATTTGTAACAGTAGAGTAATGCGGACAGTCAATCAAAAACTAAACCTTCCACATTAGCTACAGTCACAAATGCGGATGACCAAAAGTAGTCAAATGCGGACTGTCAATATCAAAAGTTTGTCTTCTGCATTTGCTATAGTCAACAAATACGGATGACCAAAATCAAACAAATTAAACTTCAACATTTGCTACAGTATTGACTGTATCTGCTTGTAAACTTATAAAAATTTTCAAGTTATATTGTTTGACTATTTGAAGGAATTCAAACTGGTCATTTAATACTTTTCAAATTTGAGAGAATTTATAGTGAGACAAGCGCAAACCTACAGTACACCACCATCAATCATCATCATCATCATAAACATTCAAAGATTTTGTTGTGTTTCTTCTTAAAACATTCTTGTCATATTATTAGAACCACAGTTATTTTGAAGATAAGGTATAACTTCAATAGATTTTGAAACCAAGACCTAAGTCTCGGACTATTAACCTAAATCAAACAATGAACCAGATAATATTGAAGAACACCCAAAATCAAACTCATTAATGCGAAGCAATACACATTTTCGATCTCAATAAACATATAAATTGATAGGAATTCAACTGATATTGAAAACCTTGATAATCATGTTTATTGCAAAAACATAGCAAAGTGAAAAAGGAAAATGTCTAACAAATCAAAGTCACATTAACAAATCAAATCAAAGTTAAAGTCAAAATGTTAACTAACACACATGTCTCTGTGCAGACTACATGGCAAATCTTACATATGCCATGACAGTAAGGCCAACAATCTATGAGAATCCCATCAGGTCATTCTGGGAATCATCTGATGTGGTTGAAAAGGATGGACTGAAAACCCTAACTAGGAGAATCAACAATGAACTCACTCTGAGGATCACAAAATAGTCTGTTAGAAGATGTCTGCAATTCAATGATAATCCTGATGATGCTCTTGAATTAGATGATTAGGAAATAACCACATTTTTCTCTGAAATTGGTTATGAAGGGAGCTATGAAGCAAAATAGATAGTCAAAGGATTAGTGGATCTGCCTTGGAGGTTTCTAATTCATATTTTCCAACATTATTTGTCAAAAAGGAAAATAGGATGGAATGACATTCCAGTCCTCACATCTTCTCCAATATGTGCTCTGTGCACTAACAGATAGTCTAATATGTCTGCATATGTGTTCAATGGCCTAATCTCCAACATTCAAGAAGGGTTGAGATACAAGTTTCTGATGTACCCCAGATTCATTCAATGTCTAATCAATGAATCATTTCATGACATTGTTAATGAAGGACCTATCGTTAACATTACTCATTATGATGCAAGAACCTATAAGTACATTAAGAAGAAGGACCCAAGGAACTTTTACAGTGGTGCCCCTTCACCCCTTCTTCCTTGGATGCTTCAACACATACATCAAGCAGGTCAAGCTCAACCACCTCCACAACCAATAACTCAAGCAACTCCACAACCATCACCAATACCATCCCCAATACCATCACCAATACAATCTCCAATACCATCCCCAATACCATCTCCAATACAATCACCAATACCATCACCAATGCCATCACCATAACAAATACCACAACCTTCTCCACAACCATCTCTTCAAACATTATCTCAACCATCATCACTTTCAACTCCACAACCAACACCACAATAACCACTCAACCTACACCTATATCACCACATCATCAATCTCCAATATCACCACACCAATCACCTATTTCTCCTTACCAACCTTTACCATCATCCCATGATTACCCTGATGAAATAAAAGGATCAACAAGTGCATCTAAATCATCCAAATCATCTTCTGATGAGGAGGATCATCATGATCAAACCAAAGCTATGAAAGAACCTTCTAAGGTTGCTCCTTCAGAGAGCTATGCTGAATCCAACATCAACAGGCCTGATGAGAAGGATGAATTAATATCTGAGCTGTTACTCAAAGTGGAAAGGATGGAAAGAACGTTAAATAGGAGAGCAGGAATCATCAATGATAGAATCCTCGAATTGGATGAGAAAGAATGTGAATTGAAAGAACTTAAACAGAAATATGCAGCTGAAAGAAAAGAACAAGACAAGGAGATTGAGAATTTAAAAGCTACACTAAGACACTCAAGAGAAGAAGTGAGTGGACATGTAGATACTCTTGAAATACAAACGATTGCAATGGAGGTACAAGAAAACAACGTAGAAGAACAAGCTGGTATCATCTCAAAACATGAAAAGGTAATTGAGAACCAGAACAAAAGAATATCTAAGGTTAAATGAAGATCAAAAGAACTGAAGTGAAGGATGATGATGAGAAAGAAAAACAAGAAAAGGTTGATGATAATGACAACCATTCTAAAGATTAGAATGAAGAACTGGTTATTCAAACTCTAAAAAAGGTCAAACTCTAAGATTAAAGATCAAAGTCTACACATGATAGTGTATTCTGGAAACACTGGTTATTCAAACTCTGAAAAGATGAATTTGAAGAACTCTTCAGTGCACTGGATAGTTTTGCATCTGAACAATTCAGCATTGATGATGATGTCTGGGAATTCATAAACAATCAAAGAACTGAGGCAGAGCCTATTGTCTTTATTCCTAAATCACCAGTGCCTTTGGAAAAGGAATTAACTCTGCAAATTGTCCCTGCTATTTCATTAACTAAAGAACAAAAGGAAAACATAAAGATAATGAGAAAAGTAAAATGAAGGATCAAGAGCCAAGTACACCTGAAAAGGTCCCTGAACCAGAAGAACAAACTAAAACCTCTAGCCCTCAACTTCAAACTTACTCACGAAAGAGGAAGTATTTAGTAGAAAAAGCCAAAGGTAAGAGACCAATAATTGAAGAAGAACCAGCAAAGAAACAAAAAGATGACCCAAGAAGTTTAGCAGCAATTGCTGAATTTTTGGAAGAACATGAGCAGGCAGAAGCTCAGTTGAAAAAATTGGCTGGAGCAATTGATCTAGAAGAAGGAGAAATTGCTTGTGGATATGAAGTAGAAAAGGATGTTCTCATGGATAGTCCCATTAAAGTAGAACATGCAGTGGAAGACATGGTAACCAAAGCACAAACTGATGACTTGATGATTAAGGCCATGTTTATGATCAAACAAGGCTATGATCCTAATGAAGTGTTTGGAATGACTTATGAGAGAACGAAAGAGGAGGAAGAGAAAGTAAAATTGTTGCTTGATCCAACAATAGACACTGAATATGAGAAAACAATGACAAAGGATACTCCAAAACATAAAGATTCATCTTTGAAAAAATCATCAGGGAATGAAATACCACTGCCAAGAAAGGGTCCCCTACATAAACTGTCTCAAATGAAGAAATCAACCTCATCCCATGAATCATTATTTCTTGATCCTTATAATATGTCTGATAAGGAAATGAAGGAATATCTCTCAAGTCAGGGATTCACAAAAAGAAGGATTGCCAACATGAAGACAAATTCTATATGGGCTTCAGCTCTTCAATTGATCAATGAAAAGAAAGAAAAACTCAAGAAAATGGAAGAAGAATTGACAAGGACCAAACCTGGAAGCAGAGTGTCAGCTGAAGACATGGTGTTGAATCAAAAATACCAAGAACTACTTGCCCTAGTGCTCCACAAATACCCTGAATGGTTTGCTGAACCATCTCAGTTGAAGTTGCAAGAAGGACTGACTACTGCAGAACTAATCAGAGGGGTGTGTACTCCCAAGAGCAAGGTAGATCAAAAGATAATAGCCTGGAAGTATGACAACACATGGAACATGTTCATGGTGAAGAGAATCTCATGGCTAGTACAATTCTTTACAGAGTACTCAGCTCTAGTAAATGCCCTTGAGATTCATGATTTGAAGGAGCTAGCTCAACTTGAACTGACCAATCATGCAGCTATGTTCAGGGGATATGAATTTGAGAACATACTTAAGATATTCAGAAGAACAAACAACTTCAATTCATTAAAGACAATTTGCTTGAGAAAAGATAAAACATTTGCCAATCCCCTGAATAAGAAGAAAAAGATGGAAGCAGAGGAAATTGTATTCCCTGAGTTGAAGGTAAAGCCAACTGAAGCATTGAAAAGCAAAGTATTATCTGGTACTCATTTCTTCACTCCATCTCAAACGTAAACTATGATGAGAAAACCTATGAGATGGTGATTGAAAGGAAGTGGGGAGAAAAGGAAGCAGCTGACATAAGACTATTCAGTGGATATGAAGTAAAATTACTTGAAGAATCATACATCCACTACATTTATACCAAGCACTTCAGGGAATTAAGCAACAAATTGGGTGAACAAGACATGCACTTCTTTCTAAAATGCATCAAGTTGTTGAAACTGGCCTATGATAGAATAAATATTAAAAGAGACAAAAGAAAGAAGAAGAAAACACCACTGCAACTTGGAAATAGTGTTAAACTTGAAGTGGGTGTGGGAGGAAGTTTATTGATTCATAGAGATGGTCTTTCTACAATCTCCATCTGGGAACCTATTTCACTGAAAAAGTTACCAATGGAAGCCATCTACAACATGAGCAGAATGAAAATACATGTGCTAAGTAGAGACGGGATGTCAGAAGCAACTGATTTTGTAAACATGATCAAGGCTATCCTGGATCCTACTAAAGCTACATTCATACTACCTCCTCAAGACCCAGCTCAAACATCACAATATCAATCACCTCCTAAACATTGAGGAAAACTAGGTTGTATAATCCTTAGGGGGAGTATTGTGCACCCTGAAAGGATCATACATGCCAAGTCAATGGGTGAATTGATGATTGCTCAGCTGGAATCCCACAAGTCGAATATGTAATGCACATGAAGATCTGCCAAGAAAATAACAAGTGTTATCTTCCGTATTAGGTAATGCGGAAGACAAAACTCTGATGCGGACAAGTGTTTACTCTTCTGCATTGACTAATGCAGAAGACATAATATTAATGTTGAAGAACAAGTTACTCTTCCGCATTCACTAATGCGGAAGAACAAAACAAGATGCGGACAAGACTTTGCTCATCGACATTGACAAATGCGGATGACCAACCAAATGCGCACAAGTATTTGTTCATCCATATTAACCAATGTGGATGACCAACTTACTAATGCTGATCAAGATGAACTCATCGGCACAATGCGGATGAACAAGCAGAGATGTGGATCAATACTTAGACTCGTTTTTGGTGTGATAGGTCAGAGGTAGTTTAGTCATTTTGTAAAGGCAACTTGTCTGCCTATAAATAGAATAGTTAACCTCGTACTGAGATGAGATATGATAGATAGAGAATTTTTGTTGTAATTATTCTCTGTAACTTATCAACTTTCATATATCAATACTGTGAAGTTGGTTTCTTGGATCGATAAACATCCGAGCATGTTCTTGACGGAAGGATAAACAACATCAAACCAAAAGTCAAACAATAATACGAACTATAATTGATTGGTTTTATTGATAAAACCTAACGATTACAAGCTCGTTACAACATAAGAATCAAGACTCTTGGCAAGGGGAAGATCGAGCATGATCTCCCCTCTCATCCAGCAGCCCTAGGCTCCTAGGCACACTCTTTCTAAAACCCTTTAGAAATCCTTAATCTCTCAACACATTGAAACTGGTATATATAGGCCTCGGCCCATATTAGATGCGACTGGGCCCATTCGTGCGATTGGACAATGTGTATGGTTCAATCGTACGACTACACCATGCGTATGGTTCAATCGTTCGACTGGACCATACTTATGGTTCGGTTTTACAAATGTCCCAATCGCATCTCTCAGTCGCACCACTAGTCCATTAGCATGGCTCAGTCGTACAACTGAGTCTCATTCACATATGCTCCTACGAATGACCCAGTTTCATGTGTTTACAACATATCAGGTGTATAACATTAAGCCTAGACTATTTGACAAGCGACGGACACACTATATATGACTATATATGCTCCAACAAACATCATTTATGAGTAATTTTCTTGCTTTGAATGTTCTTTGATTGTTTGTTTCCACCACTCAATCACTGACTTGATTATCATATTCGATTCTCAGTAAGAATATCACTCTTACTCAAACCCAATCAATTATCACTTCAAAATTCTTTATCACATCTTCTTTATCTTTTGCATACATCACAATCTTTTCATCTTTCTCAAAATTTTCTTCTTTTAGCTTTACATTTTCATCTTCTTGCCTTTTAATCTCTGTTTCAAGAGATATATTCATCTCTTTCAGCTTTTCATTTTCATTCTTTAGCTCTTCAATTTCTTTCTCTTTACAACCTTCTCTTCTTTCAATTTTTTAACTCATCAACATCCACTATCTCTTCTGTTTGTACAGACACATTTTGTGTAGTACTTAAAGGAATTTATTCTACTTCTTCATTTTCTTCTGCTTGAAACACAGGTTCCTATAACACATCATTCATGAAATCAAAATCAAAGGTTTGATTTTATGAACCTTCTTTATGAGCAACATTAACAGGTTCATCTTCTTGATAATCATGAGCAGCATCATCATGTATATCAACATTAGTAGCTTCTTCAACTATGTTCTTTGTTTGAGTTACATTCTCATCTTCATTCCTTTCTTCAGTGGATTCTTGATGAGCTTCAGCTGCACCATCATTATCATTATCATCATCATCATCATTATTATCATTATCTTCATCTTTTGATGAGCTTTTAGAATCTTCATTTTCATTTTCTTCATTATCATCATCAATCATATCATCAACAACATCTTCAATGAGATCATTAGGATCTATTGGTTCATCTTCAGATAAATGAAAATGTTGTTGATTTATGTCAACTTCATCATTAGATACATTCCTTATATAATCAAACACAGGAATGTTTTGAGCACTAGTGATCATTGTTAGTCTTTCATATACAAATTCTAACATGTGCTCCAATTGTAATTTATCACCTTCAACTACTTCAACATAGAAGTCTGGATTCTCTTCATTTATGAGTATCTAGAGAAATCTAGAATACATTAAGTATTTATTTCTCCTCCTCTTTCAAGATTGAAAATAAATCCATTCAATATCCATTTAGTCATATTGAATCTTCTATTTGTGGATAAGGTAATAATCGAAGATGCAATGTCTACAGGGAATGAGTCCCAACCAGCACTTCCTTTAGACATGCATTGTTGAAAGATATAACATAATAATTTCCAATGCTTGTACACTCTTGCTTAGAAAATTTTTTTCTTTGGAAAATGATCTGGATGACCCATTCGTATAAACACTTTTCTACATTCATTAAATGTATACTCAGATAAGTCTTGAGGGTCATTTTCTCCAAGTTTAAGAGCTGATCTAATTGCTTGTTCAGAGACTTCAAGCATTCTGTCAGATGTGATGAAAGCTCTTACCACTTTGTTTCCTTCTTCATTTCTTTCAACTTTAGCAGTTCTCCAGAATTTCTTGATCAACCTTTCATTTATCATTGGTCTTGCACACATAGCATAAACAAATTTAGATCTCAACAAAAATCGTATCATTTCTTCATAGCCCATTGCTTCTCTATTTTCTTCATCTAGAAAAGCAGCGACATTGTGCTTTGGTTCAAACTTTAAAGCTGACATGTGCAAAATAAAATAAAATATTAGAACATTGAAACACTGAAGAATTTATATTTTGAAAATTAAATTCAATTTTATATTGTGATTTTTAATTTTGTTTTACTTGTGAATTTAAGTTTGTGACATTCTTGAATTATTTATTTTGAATTTAACATTTTATCCATTTTGATTTCTGAGTTTTTCTACTTTTTATTAAAAAAATATTATTTTTATTTTTAAAAATTATTCACATGTCTGTTCATCTTCTTCTTTTTCCTTCAAAGAAAAATGACTGAGTAATTCATCATCATTATCATTTTCAAGTTAATCCATCATCAATATATCAAATCACTCGGAATTTGATATACATCAATAATCTATGATCAATTATGTATATGCTAAAAATTTGATTAGTTTAATTGTGAATTTCATAGGGTTCGAACGCCCAAATAGCAGTCAAACGCCTATGTCAATCATGGTGTTTTTAATCAAAATCTACTGATTTGAATCACAAACTTACCTTTATAAGTCAAATAATATCCATCAATCAACACATGTTTGCTTCAAAACAACGAAATCAGAAGGTTCGATGAAGACCAGAGTCCATAGTTCAGAGGGGTTTGGTTTTTATGAAAATTTTGAGTGTGAATGAGAAAACAAGTGTAAGTGTTCAATTTATATTAAGTGAAATTTTAGATGCATTGGCACTGTTTGTGCGTATGAAACCCTAAAATTCACAAAATAATGAGATGCATGAACACTGTTTGGTCGTATGGACTTAGACGGATGAGAACTGTTTAGCCGCATGAGCACTGTACAGACGCATAAGCACTGTTTAGACGCTTTTGCACTGTTTAGGTGCTTTTGCACTGTTCAGCCGTCTGAAGTTCGTGAAATGTCAAACACAACTTTCAACACTAACACTGTGTAGACGCATGAGACATTCAAAACGTCTAACAGTTGTATAAAATCAAACTCATTATCACTATTTAGGCGTATCGGATTAATGAAACGCCCAAAACACTTGGTTAAACTTTACGGACTTATTGCAACTGTTTAGGCGCATGGGAATATGAAAAACGCCCAAAACACTTGTATAAATTCCTCAAAGTTCACCATGCTCCTATTTAGACGTATGAAGACTATTTAGGCGCATGAGTTGACTTTGTTTTTCACACTTCTTCACCTGCACAATGTTTAAACATATTAGTAATATTTCATACTAATATTTAAACATTTTATGTTTAAATTTAATTTTCCAAAATTTTCATTTTAGTCCCTCAAATTTGAACTTTTTACATTTTTTACACTCAAAATTAATTTTCAACAATTTCAATTTTTTACTTGATGTTTAATTTTTGAAAATTTTCTTTTTTTCTTTCCCTTCATTTTAGTCTCAAAACATAATCAAATCTCTATTTCTCAACTTTGAGAGAAGCATTTCCACTTGCAATTTTATATAGGTTCGTATTATCATTTTCAAAAGTTTCATGATCACACTCACATAAACTTTGAACATATAGCATCATCCTTTCAATTCAACTTTCTTTGATTTTGTTTTTTTGAGAAAAACTCTTCCATTTATTACTCCCCCTAAACTTTTAAGTTAAAACAATTTATAAGCTTTCTAAGGTAGCATAATAAGATCACACAACTTATTGTGACATTGCCTTCACACACAGAAAACATGCATAAAATCAAATTGAAAGCAGAATCAAAATCTAATATCAACAAGAATTAATTTCTGCAGTGAGATCATATCAATGAAGATCAGCACATTAAAATAAAAAATTGTGGATAGTCATAGATAGTGAATAAATCCTGATCAAGTGTGTTCCAGGTCAGTGATATCACAGCAAAGGAGACACAAGATCTAAGGACAGACAATGAGTGTTTTTGACATAATATCACCTCACTTACTTTTTCAATTCTTGGATTGATTAGGTTATATGCACAGAGCTCAATTATCATCAAGACATGCAAGCAAGAACACATACTGAACTTATTACCTCAAACATATGTGTAATCAGAGCTAATGTTACTTAAATGAATAGAGAATGATCATGGATAACCATTTGATCAGCTCTAACTATCCATTTGAATAGATTGTGCACATTGGCATCTTTTTCATCAAAGAGACTATCCAGGTCTGTAATGACTTACAACAAAGGATATCTCAGCAGTTCAGGTCTATGATGACTCATAACAAAGAAGTGAAGTGATGCTTGTAACAAATCTCATGCTTAATTACATTAGCATCAGGTGTGAGTGGTGTTACTCAACAAACATTCAATCTGATAAGCCAAAACATCTCAAAAGTACTTAGATGAATACATATTTAGTGTAATCATAAGAATTTACTTTTTCAGTATAATAGCATGATAGTGTCTACACATCATATCTCATCATGTCAGACTTTATTAATGAGTGAAATATGCAACTGATCTCCCTAATGTACTATTATTTTTCACATATTGCAAAACAAATTCTTTTCAAAAACAATGAACTGACAATAGAAAAAGACTCTATTTTTTAGATTTTGTTATATATGCTTTTGTATTTGGTTTTTCTAAGAAAAAGAAAACACATACACACAAAAGAAAAAAAACAAGCAATTATCACTTATGATAGACTTTTGATTAGGGAGTTCACATATGATTAATAAGACCAATTGATTCTACTATGTACTCAAACCGTCCTGATGGAAGGCTTTAGTAAATAGATCTGCCAACTGTTTTTCTATTGCAATTTGAATCAAAATGATCAACCCTTTTTCAGAGTTAGCTCTGAGAAAATGATATTGAATTTTGATATGTTTTGTTTTTGAATGTTGAACAGGATTAGATGTAATGAACATAGCTGCAGTGTAATCAATGTAAATAGGTGTTTTAAGAAAATTGAACCCATAATCCAGTAGTTGATTTTGCAACCAGAGGATTTGAGAACATCCTACTGATGCAGCAATGTACTCAGCTTCTGCAGTTGAAACAGAGACATTTGTTTGTTTCTTACATTGCCATGAGACTAATCTGGGACCGAGAAATTGACATCGACCCAAAGTAGATTTTCTATCTTGACAACAACCACCATAATCACTATCTGTATATCCATGTAATACAAAGTTACCCTCGTATGGATACCAAAGCCCTATGGCTGGTTTACCTTTGAGATACCTAAATATTCTTTTGATAGCAATTAAATGTGATTCTTTTGGGTCTGATTGATACCTGCCACAAACACAAACAACGTACATAATGTCTGGTCTAGATGCAGTAGGATACATCAAAGAACTAATCATTGATATGTATAACGTTTGGTTAATAGATTTTCCATATGGATTAGGTTTAATCTTGGTGTTAACATCTGCTAGCGTTTGTATGGACTGACAGTCTTCCAACTTAAATTTCTTTAAGAGTTTGTCAACAAACTTCTCTTTATTGATGAAAATTCCATCATCAGTTTGCTTGACTTGAAGTCTAAGAAAGAAATTAATCTCTCCCATAGAACTCATTTGGAACAGACATTTCATGATTTCTTCAAATTCATTTCACAATTTTGAACTGTTAGAACCAAATATGATATCATCAACATACACTTGTACACATAAGAGATCATCATTATCCTTCTTTATAATAAAGTTGGATCAATTTTCCCTCTTGTGTATCAATGTTGGATTAAGTGTTGTGATAATGTATCATACCAAATTCTAGGGGCTTCATGAAGTCCGTACAAAGCTTTATTCAGCTTATACACTCGATGTGGAAATTCTGCATCCTCAAAGCCTCGAGGTTGCTTCACAAACACATCGTTAGTGATAGGACCATATAAAAATGCACCCTTTACACCCATTTGATACACCTTAAATTTCAAGAATGAAGCATAAGCCAGGAAAATTCGAATGGATTCAAGTCTTGCAACTGGTGCAAACACCTCATCATAATCTATCCCTTCTTCCTGTGTGTATCCTTGTTCAACAAGTCTCGCTTTGTTCCTTATTACTACACCACGATCATCAGTCTTATTTCTAAACAACCATTTTGTGCCTATGGCATTTTCTCCTTCAACTAAATCCACTAAATTCCACACTTCTTGTTTGCGAAATTGAAGTAATTCTTCTTGCATAGCTTCTATCCAACCATTGTCCTTTAATGCTTTGGTAACATTTTTAGGAACAATTTGAGAAAGAAAACCAGAGTATAAGCACAAGTTTGCTTGTTCTGATTTACTCCTTGTTGTTCTCTCATTCAATGGACCAATAATCTGAGAAATTGGATGATTCTTGTGAATACGAGATGTTGGAATCTCATCACATTGAACATTAACATCGAGATTTGTTTGGTTTAAATTGGAAATCTGATGTAACAAGTTAGAAGAATGTGGATTGAAGTTTGGAACTTGAGTCGGTGAGTTAATAAAGTAATCAAAGTTACGAGTATCAACTGAGAGATGGATGATGTTCCAGACTCTGGTTGCACGAACTCATTACCATCATTACGAATAGGTTGTGATCCTTCCTGATCAAATGAGACTGAATGATTTGAAGCTGAATTAGCATGATCATTGTCATTGAATCGTATTGATGAATCCTTGACAAATGATAAAAATGGGTAGTCTGAGCTAGAATCATCTGGTCATCAGAATCTGAGTCCTCACCCAAAGATCCATGATCTCCTCTAGAGTTCTTCTTACCTGTATAATCAAAACAATTTGATTGATTAAACAAGTTAGATTGAAGACAGTTTGATGATGAATCTAAATCAAATAACCATGCTGGACCATTTGCAATTGATGGAAAAGAATTTTCCAGAAATTTAACGTTCAATGTTTCAAGAATTATATTTGTCCTAGAGTTGTACACTCGATAGGCTTTCGAAACGGATGAGTATCCAATGAAAATTCCATTATTAGTTTTTGCATCAAATTTTCCTAACTGATAATTTGAATTAAGAATCATAACAGGACAACCAAATGATTTTAGAAAATTTATGTTTGGTTTCCTACCAAACGTTAACTCATAAGAAGTTTTCATTTTATCTTTCACAATTAAGGCTCTGTTCTGAACAAAACACACAGTTGATATAACTTCATCCCAAAAAATTATAGGAATCTTTGCATCAGCTAACATAGAACGAGCAGCTTCAATCAGTGTTCTATTTTTCCTTTAGCAACTCCATTTTGTGGAGGAGTTCTTAGATGACAGGATCAGTGATCACAAGTTTGATGTATTAGAGTTCAACGCAACGGAATACGAACAGGAATTAGACAAATTGTAGCAAGAAATCGATACTTGTATACATTAAGAGCACATACGGTTATATAGAAAGAATATAATTCTGATTCATGGAATGTTTATAGATATAGAATATTTCTAATCAAATCATTCATTCATTCCATTCATTCACACCTATTACAATAGGTTGTCACTCCTTATATAGAGTGCAACAATCACTGCTGTTATCACGGAAAGTGACAACTAGCAGATCAAATACAAAAATAACTAACTCTTAACAAAATACTGAAATGTTCACAACTACTGAGAACATATCAGAGTGTTAAGTACAAAATATAAAACTACTGAAACTAGAAATATAAAACTACTGATATCATAACTACTGAAGAAGTACTCTTCAGCAGTTGCGACAAACTACTGAGGCTTCAGTACTTGATCTTCAGACTTTGACCTTCAGGTGTTTCATCAGCTGATGACTTTAGTAGATATCATCAGCTGATGTCTTCAGTCTTTGTCTTCAGACTTTGTACATCAGTTGTTGATCTTCAGCACTTGTAAACTCTTCAGCTGTTGTACTTCAGTACTTGGTCTTTCAGCTTCAGCACTTGTGTTCTTCAGCTGTTGTACTTCAGTACTTTAGTTCTTCAGCTGTTGAAGTCTTCAGCACTTGATCTTCAGCTGTTGAGGCTTCAGCACTTGTCAAACTGCTGATGAGTCTTTCAGCAGTTGTTGTGATACCATGTGGGACTTAGAGGTTTTCTGATCTTGGCTCATTGGTTCTTTTGGTCCAACAAACTCCCCCTGAACCAATGCAGCCAAAACCTCTAAATTTTCTGTCCCACTTATTGTTGGCAAAGTGTTGGTCTTTTTCCTTCTTGATCAGTAAAGAAGATGACCCAAGTAAGCTCCGGCCTGGGAAGAAATCTCAGATATTGTTTGGCATGGTATGAATGGGAACTCTGTTTTGGGGAAATGGACACAGAGTTGTATCCCATTCATGAGATTTACTTCCCCATGAGTCTGTATGACTCTCGAACATAGGCCTCAAGGAGAACAACTTGTTCCTCCTGAGAGAGTTCTTCTACTCCTCCTTCGAAGAAGAACTCTGGACCATAGTACTCTGATAAGTACTTCATGGTCCTGCCATTTTTCAGCTCCACCGTAGTTACCTCCCTATATACAAATTCATCAGGATGGTTGCCTTCAAGGAGTCACTGGAGCTCATTCTTCTGGATGTCTTCAAGCTTCTTATATACAACCCCTTCTTAATCATCTTGTTTTCTAGTAAAGCTTGAGGGGTCTTCTTTGCTTGGTGAGCTTTCTTGAATTCATCAATGATTTCCCAAGGTGAGACTACAATGGCCAACATGATGGTAGAACTATGTTTTTCGTACCTGGCCATTGTATCTGTGAGGGATAGTTCTTTTATGGATTCTAGAACTCACCCTGGGGTCCGGCCATACTCTCACTCTCTCCTTCTGATACTGAAAAGTGTGCCTGAGAGTGTACAGCCTTTGAGCATGCCCTTTCATGGCTTGAATAGATGATGACTGAGGAAATTCCTTGTCAACCATCTTCAACAGTTTGCTCATTGTGCTGTTTCTGCTGTTCTTCTTCTTCTATCTTGACTCTGACCATTTCCTTTTGAGAGTCAGTGTGATCATGGTTGACTTTGGGGTTTTGGTAGTTTTAGAATAGCAGAGAGTGGCAGACTATCATCTTCATCCTCCTCTTCTTCTTCTTCTTCCATCCTCAGCACCCTTCTCCTCCTTCTGGTTGCATCACTAGATGATGGTTGGGTTGGTGAAGGAATTGGTTTGGGAGAATGAAGATGTTTGGATTTTGGCTTGGAGATTGGTTGGGAGATTTGAGGGATAGGCTCTGTTTGAGTGGGTGGAAGGGAAGTTTGATCCAGCATCTTTGTAGTTAGTTTTGCCTTTGTGAGTTTAGCCATCTCTAACCTTTTACCAGCCCCACCCTCATCGAGGGCTTCCACAATATCCCTTTTTGAATTGCTCAGACAGACAGATTCTGGTGGCTATAGCCAGAATGCTGTCCCTGGTCCATGCGCGAATCTCCATTAATGATCTTCCCAAGTATTTTGCAATAAAGCGGATCATTATTTCCAATCTCTCTTTTTCCAGTGCATCATACCCTGCCCATCGGGTTTGTATCTCTTGCACTTCCAACCTTCTGATCTCACTATCCAGTGTGGCTATGTCAAACCCCTGCCTGAAGAGTTGTTCAATTATTTTATCCATGGATCGGTTGTGTGTAGTGTCAGCTTCATTTACCAGCTCCTCCAAGGATTTGTCTTCAGCAGTATGATCATCAGCACTTTTCTTTCGCTTGTAAGTGAGCAGAGGTGCTTTCTTTCTCCTCCTCTTGGGCTTGCTTCTCTTCCTTCTTTTCCTCTGTTCTTTTCCTCTTCTTTCTTTCACTGCAGTACTCTCCCCCTTTTTGGATGCATTGGAGGAAGGGGTTTGTACCACAGAAAGAGTCTTTTGGACAGCAGCATCAATTAAGGGCTGTAAAGTGGAGGAAAGCCTCTCATCAATGGCTTTAGTCACAATTCAGTGATTATGGGTGTGATGAGAGGGGGGGAATTTTGAAGTACAACACCTATTTGCTCAGGAGGGTTCTGTTCCTGAGAAGTAGGGCCTGAAGCAGAGGCAGGTGGTTGAGTTTGGAGTGGCTCAGTGTTTAGGGAACCTTCAAGTGAAGGTGCCATCTGTGGGTGGGTAGAGGCAGATGGTCTTTCTCCTGGGAGAGTTGATCAAGTAGGTTTGCAGCCTACTGACTTTCTCTTCAAGGATTGTGTTCTGGGCAAGAATCATAGAAAAAGCCCAGGTCATCATCAGCCGAAGCTGAATCACCTGACCTCCTGCTTAGAGCAGGATTACATGCGCTGGGTGTAGACCAGTTGGTGCATGTGCCCTTTGTGCTTGGTACTGGGGACTTCCAGCCTGAGGACAGTGTCCATCATTAGCTGTTGCCTCTAGTGAGGTCTTAGCAATATTACCAGCCTCATTCTGATCATGTGCTGAGTCAGAAGAGGTGGCAGCCTCACTAGATATTCTAAGCTCCTTGTCTACACCAGGAGATAGAAGTGGTAACCCCTGTGCTGTGGGTTCTCAAGTGCACTATGTTCCTCCCCCTCAATTGTAGAGGTATTCCCAGTACTGAGTGGTTTCTGGGGAGGGGTGAGGAGTGTAGTTGAGTCAGCACTTGTGCAACTATTAAAGTTAGGCTGTGAGGGGCGGTTGTTTGGCGTGAAGGGATAGAAGCAGTGTGCACCTGGGGAGGTTGGTGCTCTCAATGGCAATCCCCTCAAGTGAGGAAGATCCCAGATATGTAGGTACCCCTTGTGTGGTTGCTGCAGGCTCCTGTTGAGAGGAATCCTGAGCGGCTATGGCTGGAAGAGTCATTGTATCCACTAGGGGGTTGGACTAGTGGATATATCCTGCGTTTGTGTTGCAGGGGCATCCTCAGGGGACTCAATTCCCTGAGTAGCCATTTTGGGTTTCTTTTTGGTGGGTTTGGTGGGGACTTTTGATTTGGAGGTGGTGGCTGTGGGTTCCAGCTGCGTGGGTTTTCGCAGCTTGGCAGCCAATTTGAGTGTCCGGTCAGAGTTGTGCCGGGAGTATACTTCCGGCAGAACAGCCGTAGCAGGGACTCCCAGCCAACAAGTCCCTCAGCATTAAGCTGGTTTGTAATGATGGCCATTATGAACCGTGGATATAGTATCCAACGGTTGGCATTTAGTTTTTGAGCCATATCCTTTAGCTCCGAAAATATTATTTCTGAAAAGTTTAGTGGTTGTTGCTCAAGAATAGAATACATTTCCTGCTGCCATTTTGTCGACATTTGATCTCAAGACGACGTCTTAGGGGCCAAACATACATTCACCATGTGAAAGATTAGGCGCTCAGCGTCATTAAAGTGTTTCTTCATGATAGTGGAGGCACTGAGATCGCCTTGATATCCATGTTGGGCAAAGGATAGATCTGTGGTGCCCTTCGGATATCCAGCAGGAGAACTAGCATCATTCAGATGAAGAATTTTGCGGATTATTGCAGGAGTGATGACTACTTCTTTGTTGTTTACGACCGACTGGAGAGATGGTGTGTTGTTCTCCCCAGTGGTAATAGTAACGTTCATCCAAAATTGGTGCAGGGATTCGGCATGTAGTATGGGATTCAGAAGAAATGCCGTATTGTATTGGGACTGAACCATAAGATTGATAGCAGTATCGAACTTAGTCCAGATGGGCGATTTAGTGAGGTAGGCAACACAGTTGTGTCGCGTTTAATTTGCATGGACGCCATTGAGAAGGAAGTTTTGGAGAGGAACGTTAGGTTTGAAGAAGATGAAGCATTGAAAGCTTAGGTTAGGGATATTTATAGGGTACTGGTAAGAAAACGACTGAAGGATGTGGTGTTAGTCATCAGTAGTTTTAAACGACCGTTGACATGGTATTATCCTTTCAGACGTTGAAACAGCTGAAGTCGTGGTGTTAGGCATCAGAAGTTAGAAAACTACTGAAGACCGTGGTTTGACTTCAGATGATTGAAACAACTGAGGACTTGGTGTTTGTCATCAGTAGTTATGAAACTACTGAAGACAGTGGTTTTGTCATCAGCTGCTGTAAACAACTGAAGACTTGGTATTAGTCATCAGTAGTTATAAAACTACTGAAGACATGGTTTTGCTTCAGTTGTTTAGAATGAAACAGCAGTTGTACAAATGACTGAAAAGAAATTTCTCATCAGCTGTTTTCGTCAATTCTTAGCTTTTCAGCTGTTTCATACTGTCCTCAACACATTCATCAGCCTTTTTGGCTGATTTCAGTTGTTTCATAGGACATCAGTACTTATCTGTTTTTACTGATTGCAGTAGTTGTAGCTGCATCAGTAGTTGTAACTACATCAGTAGTTTAGAACAAATGAAGTACTTGAGTACTTGTGAGACATTTACCCTTCAGTAGTTATAAAACTACTGAGGGTAAACGAGCTCATTAGTACTTATATGTGACATAGTTACTAATGATCATCAGTACTTATTACTAAGATCATCAGTAGTTGTCACTTATTCTAGCTGCAGCATACCAAGCCTTAACACCAGGTTTTAGAAAGTTGAACTATCCAAAGGCTTAGTAAAGATGTCTGCAAGCTCATCAGCACTAGGCACAAACTTAGGAACAATCAGACCTTTTTCAAAACAATCCCTTATAAAATGATGTCTGATCTCTATATGTTTGGTCCTAGAGTGCTGGACTGGATTTTTGACAATGCAAAGAGCTGAGGCACTATCCATTAACAATGGAGTCTTAGTCTCTGTAATGCCATAATCCAAAAGTTGGTTTTGAAGCAGAGTACCTGAGATGTACAACTTGCAGCTACAATGTACTCTGCTTCAGCAGTTGATGTAGCAACTGAGGTTTGTTTCTTGCTCTGCCAAGAAATCAAGCAGTTGCCTAGGAATTGACATCCACGAGAAGTTGATTTCCTGGTCAACTTACACCCTGCATAGTCACCGTCAGAAAAAGCAACTAATTTACCAGAATGTCCAGTGGAATACCATAAACCTAGAGATGGAGTGCCTTGTAGATATCTAAAGATCCTCTTGACTACAATCAGATGAGACTCTTTAGGTGCAGCCTGAAATCTAGCACAAACACATGTAGCAAACATAATATCTGGTCTAGAAGCTATTAAATACATCAAGGACCCAATCATACATCTGTAAAGTGTTTCATCAACCACTTTACCTTTCTGATCTGTATCTAGTTGTGTGGTGCTGCACATGGGGGTAGAACAGGGCTTACAGTTTTGTAAATCAAACTTTTGCAAAAGATCGTTTGTATTTTGGACTGATGAATGAAAATCCATCAGCCTTTTGTTTGATTTGCAACCCCAGAAAGAACTGTAATTCTCCCATGGCACTCATTTTAACTTCTGTTGCATCAACTTTGTAAAGGCATCACACAATTTTGGATCAGAGGATGCAAAAATGATATCATCTACATAAATTTGAACAAGTAGATTATGCTGCCCAGCTTTCTTAATGAATAAAGTCTTATCTATGGAGCCTCTAGTGAAATTATTTTCAGAAGAAAGTTTGATAATGTCTCAGACCAGGCTCTAGGAGCTTGTTTTAACCCATAAAGAGCCTTATCAAGCTTATACACCCAATTAGGATGTTTATTGTCCTCAAAGCCTGGAGGTTGACATACATAAACCTCTTCTTTATTTTTCCATACAAAAATGCACTTTTGACATCCATTTGAAAAACTTTAAGGTTTTGATAAGCAGCATAAGCTAAAAACAATCGAATTGCTTCCAGTCTGGCTACAGGGGCAAAGGTTTCATCATAATCAATACCTTCTTCTTGTGCAAACCCCTGAACAACCAGTCTGGCCTTGTTCTTAACAATAAGCCCATTTTCATCAGTTTTGTTCCTAAACACCCATTTAGTGCCTATTGCACACTTACCTGGAGGTAGAGGAACCAGTTCCCACACTTGCTGTTTCTTGAACTGAAGAAGCTCAAGCTGCATGGCATCAACCCATCCATTGTCTTTTAAAGCAATTGATAATTCTTTGGCTCTTGCTGACTGATGAAGAGAGCATAGAAGCAGAAATTTGACAATTGACTTCTTGTTGATACTCCAGCAGTGATATCACCAATGATTTGAGACATAGGGTGATTCTTCAGATCTTGATACATAATGAGATCTGTGCAAGTGTTTGTAGCAGGCTCAGCAGTAACAGATGGTGATGGTGAATCATTTCCTTGAAACCAATCAGTGGATGGTAATTCAAAGGAAGTTGAATTCGAAGAGATCTCATCAGCATTTGTTGTGGATGGTGCTACTAGAGCTGTAGGACATCAGGTCTAGCTGAATCAGGAAGCTGATCACTAAACCTGAAGAGGTGAGTACTGCAATCATCATCATCATCAGCAGTACCACCAGGTGGTGAACTGTTGACAGGAGCAACAACAGGAGTTTGATAAGGAACATATTGCAGTATGTCCAAATCAAATAACTCCACAGGGCTTTGTGGAATCTTGTCCTTTGAGATTCATTGAACTTAACATGTAGAGTTTCTTCAACCATCTTTGTTCTGCAGTTGAAGACTCTGTATGCCTTGCAAGTAGATGAATAACCAACAAAATACCCTGCATCCACCTTAGGATCAAATTTTTGGAGTTGATCCTTTGTGTTGAGAATAAAACAGGGACACCCAATGCTTTGAAAAATGAAATCAGAGGAGCCAAATGATGGAGGACTTCATATGGAGTCTTCATCAACCTCTGATTTACTAAAACTCTATTTTGCACATAGCAAGCTGTGTTGACGGCTTCAGCCCAAAAGGTCAGTGGCAACCAGAGTCAGCCAGCATGGACCTTGCAGCTTCAATGAGGGTCCTGTTCTTTCTCTCCACTACTCCGTTTTGTTCTGGAGTCCTTGGAATGCTAAACTGCCTTTTGATTCCCTTTGAAAGATAGAAGTCAAAGTGTATGATTTCTGAATTCAGTTCCATTGTCACTCCTAATACACTTGACTGGAAGGGAATACTGCTTCTCAATATACAACACAAAGTGAATAATCTTCTGAGCAGCCTCATCCTTTGAATGTTGAAAGAAAGTCCATACAAATCTGGAGTAATCATCCACAATTACCAGATAGTATTTCTTCTTTGCCATGCTCATTACTCTCACAGGACCAAATAGATCCATATGCAGTAATTGCAAGCAGGCAGTGGACTTAGGCTCTTCAATAGGAGGGAATGAGACTTTGTGCTGTTTTCCTTTTAAACAAGCAGTGCAGGTTTCATCACAGTGAAACTCCTTTATTGGTAAGCCTCTGACTAAACTATGGTGGGTAAGCTGATTCATGTTTTTAAGATTAACATGACCAAGCCTTCTGTGCCACAGTTTAGATTCTTGAGAAGAGGCTTTGGAAAATAAGCAAGGATTGCCTTTGAGATCTATTTTCTAGAAAGATCTAAGGCATACACTCTTCCTGTCCTGTTGGCTCTCAGGAGAGTATGATCATCCAACACCTTGTCAATCAAGTGCAAAACTTTGGATGACAGAATCGTACAGTTTTGACTGGTGAAAAGAGCAACATGGCCTTTATCACACATTTGACTGACACTCAAGAGATTGTACTTGAGATTTTCCACATGATTAACATCATCAAATTTGATTTCTCCATTGGAGACAAAGCCCTTACCAATGATGTGACCCCTAGCATCATATCCAAAAGAAACAAATCCCTTCTTTCCTTGAGAGTAGTCATGAAGAAGAGAGCTGTTCCCAGTCATGTGCATAGATCCCCCACTGTCTACATACCAGATGCTACTTTGGCATGTTGAAGAACCCTACAATAATAAACAATCAGTTAGTTTAGAGACCCAAACCTTTTTGGTTTTGGGCCTGGTCTCATCAATAGATGGTAAACTAACAGGTTTATTTGAAACGACAACCTGAGAGGAAGAAGATGGTGTAGAAGAGGAGTCCTTGGCTTGGACCTCCTTTTCTGTGGTTTCAACATAGGAGCATCTAGTTGGTTAACTCTACCCAACAGATGTTGAACCATCATCACCAGCTGTGTCTGATTTTGTGATAAAGCTTTCAGCTCATCAGACACATTGCCAGTGGAGTTTGATAAGTTCCTATGTTGCACCTTCTTCTTCTGAGCACTCTCAGCTGTCACCTGTTTAACCCCTTCCTTTTTGGATTTCTTTGAGGACTTAAGGGTTACAGGATTTGATGTTGCTGATACAAATGTGGTCTCAAACTCAGTTTTCATTTTTACCATTTTCTCTTAGTTTCTTCTTTTTGTTTGAGTTTGGAACCTCTTTTGTACCAACAATCATCTGTAAGATGATTGAACAAACCACATACTTCACATGGTTTCTTCTTCATCTTAGGTTGATCATCAACTAAAGAGGGTGAAGCAACAGAAGACTTGTTCTTCAATGCTTTGGAAGCATTGTTTGCTTTCTTGACTACCTCTTTAGTAGTCTTCAAACTCTTTCTACTTCCAGTTTTCTTCTCTTCAGTACTGACAGCAGTTGAAGTTTGAACTTCAGGTGTTAAATCCTGCTCTCTAGTCCTTTCAGGACCTTCAGGATTAACTCCTGAGTTGATCAACTCATTAATCATGTGAGTGTCAGCATTTGAACCATCAACATCAGCTGATAGGTTCAAAGAGGGCTTGATGCTGACTGCTACTTCTGATTGTGCTGTATCAGAAGGTAGATCACCTGATGTGATGGATTGGTTACCACTCTCACCATCAGATTCTACCTCTGCTCTTGGGGTAAAATCTGTAGGTGAGCAGTGTGATTGTAACCAATTCCAAACTTCACATTTGAAGCAGATTGCTTACTAAGAAGCATTTCAAAACCATTGCATGATTGTACCCATCTATCACACTCTACCTGGGTAACTGCAAGGTTTCTTTGAGATCTTTGTACTTCTCTAGAAGTACCTCTTCTCTAGCCTTATCATCAATTATTTGGCAATTCAGTTTATAAATCTCATCATTTTTATCTTTAAGCACAGACTCAAACTCAACTTTGTTTTTGGAATTATTTGTTCTAGCTCAATGTTCTTATTATTTAGAGCTACATTTGCTTCTCTAATGGAAGCAAATGCTCATATGCATGGTTCAGAAGATAATTTGGCTTTTGCCTCAGAGGATACCTGTGATACTTGAGGTGTAGAGGCATTAGAAAATGAAGTATCAGCAGACTCCAAAGCCATAAGAGCTAGATTCCCAAAAGGACTGTCACCACCATGTTGACCAGCACCTGAGAACAGTTGGTCATGACCAGACATGTCATCTGGTAAACTGCTCCAGTCAACAACTCCTGGGGTGAAGAAGCTGTGTTGTTGAGGTTGAGTTTGTTGATGAGATTGGGATGGCTGAGGTTCTGGTAGTGCATGAGGTTGTGGTGCCATAGGAACTTGAACTTGATTTGACTGTGGCATGTAATAACAAGGGTACGGATATGGCATTTGACCCTGAGGAACAAAATATGCCGGAGATTGTTGTTGAGGATGATGACTAGACGTGACAGGATGTTGGCCTCTGTGTTGTTGACTATTGCCAGAAAAGTCACAAAGGGTGCAGTGGAGTTAGATCCAGTTGATCTACACTCTCTTGCAAAGTGTCCAAGCCTTTGGCATTTGTGACACCTCAACTTGCTCTTGTCAAAACCAATTTTGGTTTTGCCAGAGAGTCCTGGGAATTTTCTTCCAGTTCTTTTATAGAACTTCTGATATCTGATATTTATCAGGGCCATTTGGCTCAAAATATCCATCTCCTCTAAGTCATCATCAGCAATCCCCTTGAGATCATCCATAATGAAGCATAGATTGTCATTATTACACCCAGTAAACTGACCATCAACACTCACAAATGCAGAATCAGAAGTGATTGAAGAGAAATTAATATGCTCATCATACTGGCATTCAGATGAAGCATATTCTGACTCATGACCCACCAAGGCAGTGTTGCCTGGTACAAAGTCTTCAGCGAGCTTTCCAGATGAAGACAGCTTTCTCTTCTGTTCTATCTCTCTCTCAAACGTGAGCAGTTTCCCATGGAGTTGGGTGAGAGATAGTTTGTCCAAACTTGCACTGGAGCATAGGACAATAGTATATGTGTCCCATCTCTCAGGCAGTGATCTGAGAAATCTGTTATTCATCTGGATATTTGTGTACTCAAGTTTGACCATTTTTAATTCAGAGATCAAACAAGAGAACCGCTCATATTGTTGAGTCGTGTCTCACCCTTTCTATGAGAGAATATCTCATATTGTTGGGCAAGAATTTCTCTATTATTTGCCAAGACCTCATCTGTTCCTCCAAATTGTTCTTTCAAGTCATTCCAGAGGTCATGGGCAGTTTCATGATGCATTAGCCCAGAGTATATTTCATTTGGCAGTGCCATGGCCAGAATTCCATGGGCTTTTGCATCAATTTCAAGCAACTTCTTATCCTCATCTGAGTATTGCTCCCTCCTCTTTGGAACCATTTGATTGGTTTCCGGGTTATTCACCATAGGCTTGTGTGGACCATGTACCACTGATGTCCAACAACCTGCGCTGTTAACAGACAGGTGATGGAGCATTCGTCTTTGCCATATGTTATACTCATTCCTAACCAGCATTGGTGGCTTGGTTGAGGAACCAGTATTGTGAGGATCATTGGAGGGAGTGGTCATTTTTAGTTCAAAAATAATTTAATTCAAGCTTTTAAAAGTTTTACACAGACCACAACAAACTCAATAAAACCAAGAAAAGATCTGGGATGAATGACCAGAAATACAGAAAATTCAATCTCTATAACCGTTTCATGCAAAAACAAAAGCTAATTCAATCAAACTTAGATCTTGAATAGCAGTTTCAATGATCAATTATTAGATCGATCAATGATTAACCTGCTCTGATACCATTTGACAGGATCAGCGATCACAAGTTTGATGTATTAGAGTTCAACGCAACGGAATACGAACAGGAATTAGACAAATTGTAGCAAGAAATCGATACTTGTATACATTAAGAGCACATATGGTTATAGTGAAGAATATATTTCTAATTCATGGAATGTTTATATATTTCTAATCAAATCATTCATTCATTCCATTCATTCACACCTATTACAATAGGTTGTCACTCCTTATATAGAGTGCAACAATCACTGCTGTTATCACGGAAAGTGACAACTGGCAGATCAAATACAAAAATAACTAACTCTTAACAAACTACTGAAATGTTCACAACTACTGAGAACATATCAGAGTGTTAAGTACAAATATAAAACTACTGAAACTAGAAATATAAAACTACTGATATCACAACTACTGAAGAAGTACTCTTCAGTAGTTGCGACAAACTACTAAGGCTTAGTACTTGATCTTCAGACTTTGACCTTCAGGTGTTTCATCAGCTGATGACTTCAGTAGATAGCATTAGCTGATGTCTTCAGTCTTTGTCTTCAGACTTTGTACATCAGTTGTTGATCTTCAGCACTTGTAAACTCTTCAGCTGTTGTACTTCAGTACTTTGGTCTTTCAGCTTCAGCACTTGTGTTCTTCAGCTGTTGTACTTTAGTACTTTAGTTCTTTAGCTGTTGAAGTCTTCAGCACTTGATCTTCAGCTGTTGAGGCTTCAGCACTTGTCAAACTGCTGATGAGTCTTTCAGCAGTTGTTGTGATACCATGTGGGATTAGAGGTTTTCTGATCTTGGCTCATTGGTTCTTTTGGTCCAACATTAGAGGACTGAACTGATGAGCTATCCCTTTCTGAGCACAAGACATTTCAATGTTAGCAATTTTGAATTTCGTTCCATTATCACTTCTTATTATTTTCACTTTATATTCTAATTGATTTTCAACTTTAATGATAAGTTCTTTCAGTAATTCAGCAGTGTAAGATTTAGCATACAAAAAGAAAACCCATGAAAATCTTGTATAGTCATCAATGATAACTAAACAATATGACTTTCATCTAATACTCTTGATATTTGTTGGTCCAAAAAGGTCCATATGTAACAATTGAAGAGGTTTGGAAGTTGAGTTTATGATTTTGGTCTTATAAGACTCTCTGTGTTGTTTTCCCTTTAAACATGCTAAGCAGTGATCAGTCGTTGCAAACATCTTAGATGGCTTTTTCGTATTCTTGAAATGTGAATGTCCGAGATGTCTATGCCAAAGATGGCTTTCATCATTTGTTGCTTTAGCAATTAGGAAAGTTGTTTCGGTTGAAGGATCAACTTGAGACATATCCAGTTTGTATACATCTCTATCCCTTTCAGCTATAACAATTACCCACTCTTTGCTTATCTGAAAAACCTGGCTTCAAAACATAACAGAATGAATCATCAAAAGAACAGAATATGATTTATCACAAATTTGGGATACACTTAAAATATTAAAGTTCAACTGTGAGCAAAAGTTAACTTTGTCAAAGCTTATTATCCCATTGGATACTGTTCCTTCGCCAGTTATTTTTCCACCAACATCACCACCAAAGGCGACATGTGTTCCATCTTTTAAGTTAAATTCTTGTAACAAGGCAGGATTGCCAGTCATATGCCGGCTACACCCACTATCCACAAACCATGTATTGAGTGGTCTTTTTGGGCCATCCACCCAAGCCGAGATGGTCTTGGGTTTTCGAAATTTATCAACAATGGTAAATTGTTTGTAATGAAGATTATTCAAATCAGGTTTATTCTTGATGAATTTACCAATCTTGTTTTGGAAATTGTTTGAGTTATTTTTGAAAGCATTCATACCATTTGATTGATCAATTTTTTACACGAATTGATGACTAACATTTTTATTAGTCATTCTTACCGATCTTGTTATGAATTGTTCTTGCACATTTTTAGATCTCACATAATTGTTCTTTTGAAAAAAGATCTCAAACCTACAGAAGGTTGATTAGTTAATCTTTGAAATCCATCAGTTTGATTTCTCATAAATTGAGGATTAACATAACCTTTGCTCAAGTTTGAGTTTGCAAATCCTCTTTTAGGTGATCTCATTCTAAAGTAACAATTTGTAGTAGTGTGAGTCTTCTTATCACAATAAGTGCAGTATTTGTTAAAATAACAATCTGCTGTAGAATGATTTCTCATGTCACATATGTGACAGTACTTGTTCAAATAGCACTCAATAGTATTGTGATTTCTCATATCACATATTTCACAGTACTTTTGTGGAGTTTTAAACAACTGTTTGTTAACTTTTGACATTGACACTTTGTTTGATTCATTTTTATATTTTGGTGTCAAATAGTTAAAGTGTTGTTTTTTATGTTTCATATTTGATGTTGTGTCATATTGTTTTTCATCTGCTTAACATGAACTTCCTTCCCGAATTTATTATGAACAAATCTTTTTGCTATAGCAGAAGTCTTCGAATCTGAACTTGATTTCAGATCAGAGTGAGATTTGTTCAGAGAATTCACCTTGTTGTTTTGAAGAGAATTCATATTTAACAAACCCGCTGACACAAATTTTATCAGTTTAAGTTTTGTTGACCGATTTGTTGCTTTGATCAACTGTTCTGAACTTTTGTTTTGTTCAGATTTGATTTTTGATGATTTCTTTCTTCTCCTTTGATTCTTTGATTTAGAAGAACTTGGCTTACTTTCAGATTGAACAACATGAGAAGAAGTTTCCTTTTCAGATTGAACTTGTTTTAGATTAATAGTGTTTGAATCTTCTGATGTTCCTACCAGTTGTTTATCTTTGCTTTGAACTTTCACTTCTTCTAAAACAGAATTAATTTGATGAGAAGTGTTTTGTTTTGTTTGTTTAGGTTCATATGATTTGATCTTATTTGGATGACCATTTTTAATCTTTTCTTGATCATTTTCAACAAACACTTTTATATTTTCCTTTTCTTCTTCATAATTCTTGTTTTTGACCTGAAAAGCTTTAAGTTTAGCTTTGTTCTCAGGAGAATGATCATGTGTATTGTAATTCTCTGGTAAAGTGTTGGTGATAGATTCAGGCATAGGTTCATGAGTGAAGCCTAATCCTGCTTTCTATTTATCTTTCCTCTCACTTACCAGTTTTTCTACAATCAATTTTGAACTCTTTACTTTAGCAAGATCCATTTGAGTAGTAGCATGTGGTATCTTCTCCTGTTCAAGATCTTTAGTAATCTCTTCCAATTGTTTAGAAACATTTTCTAATTCTTTTAGAGTTTTGTTTGGTGAAGTTTGAAGAGAGATAATCTTTCGGTCTGCTGTTTTATGATCAGATTTTAATTTCTTATGCATTGATTCTTCTTGTTTGAGTTTGTCACAGTTTGTAAGGTCCCGTTCCCGTGACGCTCACAGCTAGTAATTCATCGCACATAAAACATACACTTAACATTTAATCATTCATAAAATTATAGCGGAAGTGTAAAGAAATAACTTTTCATTAAAATGCTTTTGAAAGTTAATACAAGCGTTTATTTCAAAACATCATTCGTTCGCATTATAATGCAAAAACAATAACAAAAGAATGCCATTCAACATGCCAAGTAGCTGCTCCGTGCCATCCTCAAGCAATGCTTACCTGCCAACTAGAAAAAGCATAAAAGTCAGTGTTGCTAAGTGAGTTCTAGTTTTAATACGAAAACATACTTTATCCTTCATTTAAAACTGTTCATTTCTATTGCATATGATCATACATCATACAACATACAGATAATATCATTATTATCTTCATCATTCATTCGTTAATACTTTCATTCATTCATTCATCACTTCCAGTGACATGTATATTACCTCGAACATTGTGCACGAAGCGGGTAAGTGGGCCTGAGGTCTTTCATTGACCTCGAACATTGTGCACAAAGCTGACTCCAGTACCTAGGGTAAGTACATTCAACATTTATCTTTTCTCTTTCATTCCGAATCAATGCCATATGCTATACCCTGAACATTATGCACGAAGCGGCTAACTAGGCCAGAGGTCTTTCATAGACCTCGAACATTATGCCCGAAGCTAACTCCAGTACCTAGGGCAAGTGCCAAGGATCCCATTCATATGGTCAATCACAAAGATGGGACCCCAATGTGCATCCTTTGGGGTAGCTAACCCACACACCATTGAGCTAACTGGAGGCGGGAACCCTCACACATCAACAGTACAACATGACGTTTAACGAGATGGCACGTCTGGTGTCAGATCAGGTGACACCTCTTTCGCAAAAGATCAAGAGGTACATTCAGGGCTTGCCGGCGGACATCCGTAGGCACATGATCGCTGCCCGACCGAGCACGTTTAGGTCAGCTGTTGACCTGGCGGGAAGGTTGTACGACAAGCGGGGGGCGATGGCGATGACAGACTAAGGGGAGGAGCAAGCATATGTTAAGAAGGGGAAAGGAAGGCGAGACAATGATGGTGGATTTGTGTATGGAGGTACGGCGTCGAGGGATGATGATCGGAAGAGAATAGAAAGAAAAGGAGAGATATGCAACAAGTGTGGCAGAGGCCATGAGGGGGAGTGCAACTAGGGACTGAATATTTGTTTTTCACTATGGAAAGGAGGGCAACAGAGCGAGGGATTGTCAAATGGCTAAATGCTATGACTGTGGCAAGACAGGACACATGAGCAGAGACTGCAAGAAGTCGAGGGGAGGAAGCTCCGGTATGAGGAAGGATAACATAGGGTGAAGGCTAGAGCCTTCGCTATGACCGGGAGGAGGCTAGGTCAGACTTCGAGGTAAACTTGTCCATCTCTCGGTGAGGACAGATCTCCTCAATTACTAGCCTCTTCAACTCCGGCCATCTCATCCTCCCAATAGCTCTGCTACCCTCAGATTGGACTATATTGTTCCACTAGCACAGAGCCGAGTCCACACAAGAATGGGCAGCAAACTTCACTTTCTGATCCTCCCGGCACACGCTGATATTCAATACCGCTTCCATCTCTCTCACCCAATGGTGAGGAGTAGCAGCATTGTTGTTTCCATAAAAAGTTGGGGGCTTGCATCATTGAAACGCCCCATAGTTACAACCTCGTCCCGCCTCTGGCGCGGGCTCTTCCTCTTCGTCCTCTTTGTCATTGAAGAAAACTATTTCAGTCTCGGGTCGTCTCCTTTCGCCCGAAGGTCTACCCCTTTCCTGTCTCTCCTCGTCTCTAGCAACTTTTATAACCTCGGTCACCACAGACGGTAGGATCGTCTGCATGACCTGATGTATTTCCTCCCTGACTGCCTCTCTCATCGAGGCCCTCTGATTAGCATTGTCATCACCACCCTACTCACAAGGGGTCTCGGTTCTTCATGGTCTACTCTTTCAGCCCTAGACCTTCCTCTTGTGACCCGTGGTTTAGCACCACGTCCACTACCACCTCCACCTCGTGAAGCTTTCGAAGATCTACCGCCAACCATCTTCTAACACACTATAAGGTTCAAACACTAACGCGGTTATTCAAGGTAATAACACAGTTTATGTCAAGTATAGTAAGTCCCTAATTACAGTGGCCAGTTGTGATTAGCCACTTACTTTACTCTTCACACCCCAAGCATCTCCTATCCTGACTACATCAATATCTAAATCTACACAAAAGCAGACAAGCCACATAACATGCGCACATAATGCCAGTTAACGTTAAGTTACTGTAAACGTTTACATAAAACCTTTACCTGCAGGCACGTAGCTACTAGGACTGGCATCCCTTTTCCTTTTTGTCCCATTCTTAGTTTAAGATTAGGTTTTTCAAAATATTTACCCAATTCACTTAAACTTTTGCTCTGATACCAACTTGTTAGGCCCCGTTCCCAGGCACCTCACAGTTGGTCATCCATTGCACTTAAAACATTTTAAAACGTATATATATTTTGCTACGGAATTTAAATCTTTCATTAATAACTAAAAACATATCATTTACAACATTTGTTTCCATCTCAAAATACAATGACATGTCAAAATACGGATGCCAGCCTCAAAATGCTCCCAGTAGCTTATGCATTCATGCATGCAACTCCTTAGCACCAATAAATACCTGCCAACTATCATGCATACAAAAGTCAGCGACGCTGAATGAGTTCTAGTTTTATAATAAAACATACTTTTCTTTGTTAAAAACGTTCTTTACTTTATTTCAAATCATACTATACTTTACAACCATTCGTGATCATGCATCATACGTACATACAGATAATATCATTATTATCTTCGTCATGACGTTCATTAACTTTCTTCATTAAACGTATTACATTATCGTTTACTTCTCTTCCTAGATCCGGTTAGACTTTACCCTGTTCATGGCACTTAGCCACGATTACTGAGGAGGAATGACAAGGATCCGGTTTAGTACTTTATTACGGTAATTCATTAACGTTCATTCATACGTTCATTCTTTCCATACATAATTTGGACTTTATGTTTAAGAATGAACGTAAGAATGAACGTTAATGAATATCGTAATAAAGTACTAAACAGGATCCTTGTCATTCGACCTCAGTAATCGTGGCTGAGTGCCATGAAGAGGGTAAAGTCTGACTGGATCTAGAAAGAGAAGTGAACGATAATATAATACGTTGAATGAACAAAGTTAATGAACGTAATGACGAAGATAATAATGATATTATCTATATGTACGTATGATGCATGATCATGAACGGTTGTATAGTATAGTATGATTTGAAATAAAGTAAAGAACGGTTTTAACAAAGAAAAGTATGTTTTATTATAAAATTAGAACTCACTCAGCATCACTGACTTTTGTATGCATGATAGTTGGTAGGTATTTATTGATGTTGAGGAGTTGCAGGCATGGATGCATAAGCTACTTGGAGCATTTTGAGGCTGGCATACGTAGTTTGACATGTCATTGTGTTTTGAGATGAAAACAAATGTTGTAAATGATATGTTTTTAGTTATTAATGAAAGATTTAAATTCCGCTGCAAAATATACGTACGCTTCAAAATGTTTTAAGTGCAATGAATGACCAACTGTGAGGTGCCTGGGAATGGGGCCTTACAAGTTGGTATCAGAGCAAACTTTAAGTGAATTGGGTAAAGATTTTGAAAAACCTAATCTTAAACTGAGAATGGGACTAAAAGGAAAAGGGATGCCAGTCCTAGTAGCTACGTGCCTGCACGTAAAGGTTTAATGTAAACGTTTACAGTAACTTAACGTTAACCGGCATTATGTGCGCATGTTATGTGGCTTGTGTGCTTTTGTGTAGATTTAGATACTGATGTAGTCAGGATAGGAGATGCTTGGGGTGTGAAGAGTGAAGTAAGTGGCTAATCACAACTGGCAGTTGTAATTAGGGTATTACTATACTTGACATAAACTGAGTTATTACCTTGAATGACCACGTTAGTGTTTGAATCTTATCGTGTGTTAAAAGATGGTTAGCGGTAGATCTTCGAAAGCTTCACAAGTTGGAGGTGGTGGTGCACGTGGTGTTGAACCACGGGTCACAAGAGGAAGGTTTAGGGCTGAAAGAGTAGTCTATGAAGAACCCGAGACCCCTCATCAGGAGGGTGGTGATGAGAATGCTAATCAGAGGGCCTCGATGAGAGAGCCAGTCACGGAGGAAGTGCATCAGGTCATGCAGACGATCCTACCATTTGTGGTGACCGAGGTTATAAAGGCACCTAGAGACGAGGAGAGACACGAAAGGGGTAGACCTTCGGGCGAAGGGAGACGACCCGAGACTGAAATAGTTTTCTTCGATGACGAAGAGAAGAGGAGGAAGAGCCTGCGCCGGAGGCGGCACGAGGCTGTAACTATGGGGCATTTCAACAATGCAAGCTCGCAACTTTTGATGGAAACAACACTGCTGCTACTGCTCACCATTGGGTGAGAGAGATGGAAGCGGTATTGAATATCAGCGAGTGCCGGGAGGATCAGAAAGTGAAGTGTGTTGCCCATTCTTTTGTGGACTCGGCTCTGTGCTAGTGGGACAATATAGTCCAATCTAAGGGTAGCAAAGCTATTGGGAGGATGAGACGGCTGGAGTTGAAGATGCTGGTGATTGAGGAGTTCTGTCCTCACCGAGAGATGGACAAGGTTGCGAGGGAGTTCCTGCAAGTACAGTCGGGACCCTGACACATAAACAGTACTCCACGAAGTTCAACGAGATGGCACGTCTGGTGCCGGATCAGGTGACACCTCTTTCGCGAAAGATAAAGAGGTACATTCAGGGCTTGCTGGCGGACATCCGTAGGCACATGATCGCTGCCTGACCGAGGACGTTTAGGTCAGCTGATGACCTGTCGGGAAGGTTTTACGACGAGCGGGGGGCGATGACAATGAAATACGAAGGGGAGGAGCGAGCCTATGTTAAGAAGGGGAAATGAAGGCGAGAGAATGATGGTGGATTTTTATATAGAGGTACGGCGTCGAGGGACGATGATCGGAAGAGAACAAAAAGAAGAGGAGAGATATGCAACAAGTGTGCTAGAGGCCATGAGGGGGAGTGCAAGTGGGGACTGAATGTTTCTTTTCAGTGTGCAAAGGAGGGCCACAAAGCGAGGGACTGTCAAACGGCTAAATGCTACGACTGTGGCAAGAGAGGACACATGAGCAGAGACTGCAATAGGTCGAGGGGAGGAAGCTCCGGTACGAGGAGGAGAACAGAGGGCGAAGGCTAGAGCCTTCGCTATGACCGGGAGGAGGCTAGGTCAAACTCCGAGGTAACGTCAGGTACGTTCTTGCAAGTTTAGATTTATGCATTTATACTTTAATTGTTGCCGCTATTTTCTGTGATGTTGCACGTTAGGGGTAGGAAGATCGATGAGCCCTTCGATGTAAGAATTGCTATTAGTAAGTCTACCAGGTTACCTAATGCCCTAGAGGATTGCGCGATAGAATTGAGAGAGAGGGCTTGTTCTTGCTAGGTTGTTCAAGACAGATATAGGAAGGTAGTCATGCATCTCCGGGTGAGTTGATCAGTAGTCTATGACTCAAACCCTAAGTGTTGTAAGAAGAGGGATTGCTCAACCGTGCACAACCAGAGTTCGGTGGCGACCTACGACAATGAAGTATGAGGAAGGCTTCGACCAGGAAAGCGGATTGCTTGGTTTGGAGTTGAGTAAAGCTAATACTAAAGTGCCGAGGGTCATTCCTAGTTGTTGCTCAGGTAGGAGAAGTGACACATCGACTGGAGCTACACGATGAGTTATGTGGAATTCATCCGATGTTCTATGCATCTTGTCTAAGAAAGAGCTCAACCGATGAGGATATGATCATGCTACTAGGGAACACTGAGATGGACAGAGTATCCAACCACGAGGAGCAACTGTTGACCATTACTAATAAGAAGAAGGGATTAGGCTAAGGAGGATGGTGGTTTCACTTGTGTGGGTGCAGTGTAGCCTAAAGGAATCTAAGTTTAAAGGCAAGATCAAAGAAGAAGTGAGACAATGTTACCCGTAACTATTCGACAAGCGACATGTTTCGGGGACGAAACCTCTTTAAGGGGGGTAGACTTGTAACACCCCGAAATTTTATTTAAACAGAAGGAAAAAAAAGTAAATAGAAAGAATAGAAATTGTGCACAAGTGGAGGGGGATAAAATGTACAAAGTACAAAACCTTATTATTTTAAGGATTTGAGGGGCATGGTCGCCCATATCAAAGCAGAAAGTTCCTTTTGCTCTCGGAGGAAGAAGAAGAGAGAGAGAGAGCCGGTTCTAGAGAGAGAAGTTCTTTTTGCTCTCGGAGGAAGAAGAAGAGAGAGAGAGCCCGGTTCTAGAGAGAGAAAGAGGAAGAAGAAGCTGTAAAAGGTAAGTCTTCTTGATCTTTGTTTGGTTTAAACTAAATTCACAACCTCTTGACCGAGGTTCTTGATGATTTGGAGTTGTTTTCCAGAACTTGGAGTTTAATCTACTAGTAGAAGGGACTAGCATGAAGATCGGCTTCAAGGTGAGTTTCTAGAACCCCTCTTTTACTGATTTTCAACTGATTTGGGGCTATTATGCATACTAAGTAAAACATTTTCAAAGAAACCGTGTGTTTACAGCCTTATGTTCGAAATGATGTATGTATTTATGTATAGTGTTGATTATGGGTTAGTGATGATGTTTAGCATGCTTAGATGGCCTTAGTATGTTAGATCTGTGTTTCGGTATGATTAAAATGGCAATCGGCTGAAATTTATAACATAGAAAATATTTCAGAATGTTTTGATGAACATGAATAGTGGCCCATGCGCCCAGAGATGGCTCATGCGCCCAAACAGTTGTCCATGCGCCCTGCATGAGAGGCCAGACGTTTAAGTGTTCGCCATGCGCCTAAGGGTGGGTCATGCGCCTAAATAGTGGCCCATGCACCTAAATAGTGGCCCATGCACCCAGCATGTTGGCCCATGCGTCTAAGTGTTGGCCATGCGCCCAGAGGGGGTCCATGCTCCTAAACAGTGGCCCATGCGTCTAGGTGTTGGCCATGCACCCAAGTGTTGGCCATGCTCCTAAATAGTGCCCATGCGCCCAAGTGATTGAAACGGCTAAGTGTTGGTGATGCGCCTAAACAGGTGCCAGCGCCTGAACAGGGTAGAAGCGCCCAAATAGTGCCCATGCGCCTAGACTGTTTTACACTTAGAATTTTTATGCTCATGGGCCTAGAAGGTTCCATGCACCCAATTTGGTCTTCACGTTTCTAAGTGGTTTTTAAGGGGTATTATGGGGAGATAGGCCTTGTTATGATGTGATGGCTGATGTTTGGGTGTGTTATGCATGTATGATGTTGCCTGTATGGTGATGGTCTATGTTTATGATTATTTATATGTTCCCTATTATGTATGTCTTCCCTTGGCTTTGCGTTGAACATAATGAAGGTAATTAAAGTATTATGTAACGTAAAGTGGAAGATAATGAAAAAAGGAACGTAATGAATGAATGCATGCATGAATAAATGAGTAAAAGAGAAAGTATAGAAAGGCTTGCAAGCACATGTATGAGGTTAGTGACTTTGTGTCGCAACAGACTCAAAAGAGGTCCTTGTCACGTATCCCGGTACTGTGTCAGTCTTTGGACATGAGTCGGGGGTTTGTGAGCAGGCCCTGGCATAGTATTAGTCTTCAGACATGGTTGGGGGCATTGCATGAGACAGGATACAGATCGCGTACTCAGGTATTGTGTCAGTCTTCGGACATGATTGGGGGTTTGTGAGTAGGCCCGACACAGTATCAGTCTCCGGACATGAGTCGGGAGTATTGCATATGACGAAAGTGACGGATGATGAGATCCGTGTCGTGTATCCCGGTACTACGTCAGTCTTCGGACAAGAGTCGGGGGTTTGTTTATCAGACCCCGGCACAGTATCAGCGTTCGGACATGACTCGGGGATATTGCATGAGATGAGATAATGAGGTGAGCCACTTTGTGTTGCAACAGACACGGATAGAGTTCAATCCTTGTGATTGACTCATATGGGATCTATGTCGCGTATCCCGGTGTTGTGTCAGTCTTCGGACATGAGTCGGGGGTTTGTGAGTAGGCCCCGGCATAGCATCAGCTTTCGAGCATACGTCGGGGATATTGCACCAGACAAGATTTGAGTAATAATGAGTAATGAACGAAAGATTATGTATGGAAAGAATGAACGTAAGAATGAACGTTAATGAATTATCGTAATAACGTACTAAAGAGGATCCTTGTCATTCGACCTCAGCAATCGTGGCTGAGTGCCATGAAGAGGGTAAAGTCTGACCGGATCTAGAAAGGGAAGTAAACGATAATGTAATACGTTGAATGAACAAAGTTAATGAACGTAATGACGAAGATAATAATGATATTATCTGTATGTACGTATGATGCATGATCACGAACGGTTGTAAAGTATAATATGATTTGAAATAAAGTAAAGAACGGTTTTAACAAAGAAAATTATGTTTTATTTTAAAACTAGAACTCACTCAGTGTCGCTGACTTTTGTATGCATGATTGTTGGCAGGTATTTATTGATGCTGAGGAATTGCAGGCATGGATGTATAAGCTACTCGGAGCATTTTCAGGCTGGCATCCGTATTTTGACATGTCATTGTATTTTGAGATGAAAACAAATGTTGTAAATGATATGTTTTTAGTTATTAATGAAATATTTAAATTCCGCGGCAAAATATATGTATGTTTTAAAACATTTTAAGTGCAATGAATGACCAACTATGAGGTGCTTGGGAACGGGGCCTTACATATACCCCTAACATTGTGCATGAAGCGGGTAACTGGGCCTGAGGTCTTTCATAGACCTGGAACATTATGCACGAACCAGACTCCAGTACCTAGGGCAAGCGGCAAGGATCCCATTCATATGGTCAATCACGAAGATTGGACCCCAATGTACATCCTTTGGGGTAGCTAACCCGCACACCGTTGAGCTAACACCTACAACGGGTGTGCACCTCCATACATTTGCTTTCAATCCTTTCTTACATACATTCATTCATTAACGCATGCATTCATTCATCACACTCCTCTTTCATGCCCATCACACCATTCATGACCCCAAAAGTCAACTTACATAACCCCCGGGAATCTCCTAAGTCAAAGCCTACATTATTCCTTTTTGTCCCAAAAGGTCAGAATTTCACTAAGTGTTTGTCCGCATTGACACTACTGCTTATCCGCATTTGATTTCCTTCATCCGCATTAACTTACTCTATCCGCATTGATTTTCGTCATCCGCATTAACTTACTCTATCCGCATTGATTTCCTTCATCCGCATTAACTTACTCTATCCGCATTTGCCATCCGCATTTGCCTAACTCATCCGCATTTCCATACTTAGCCAATGCTCATCCGTATTGACCTCATCCGCATGGACTTGCTTTGCTCATCCGCATTTCCACGCTTGGTCAATGCTCATCTGCATTGACCTCATCCGCATTAATGTTCGTCCACATTTACTTACTCTGCAGTTAATACTCGTCTGCATTTCCCTTTCCTTAGACCATATTCATCCGCATTTCTCAAACTTTGTCAAATGCTCATCCGGATTTCCATACTTAGTCAATACTCATCTACATTGGCCACATCCGCAATTGACTTCCAAACACTTGGGCAGATTTAAAACTTATGAAGTGGGTCTAAAATATCATATTTAAATCTCAAATCACCATTCATCATGTTCTAAGCTTAAATCTTGCCCTCTAAGCCTTAGAAACATCATTGTACACCAGCAAACATGTACATAATCACATCATAACATCACAACATCATTATATACACATTCGAGCATACGGGTCCAAAACCCAATTAAATCAAAACATACATTCATGCATTTCCAGCCCCAAAATCAGTTAAAACCAGTAAAAGAGGGGTTCTAGAACTCACCTTTGCAGCTCTTGAGTATGGCTTCTTCCAAACTCGTTTGCAAATTTAATTCAACTTCCTAGAAACCCACTAAAAACATACCCAAACACATACAACACACATAAGCATAAACCCGAGGATAAGACCAGTCAAGAACACCATAAAAGCATGAATTCTTACCTGAATTCGAATTCTTTCTTCTTGTTCTTCTTCAAAGCTGAGAATATTTATGCTCTCTTCCTTTCTCTCACTAAAATCCAAAAGATTTGGGTATAGAAAGGGTGATGGGTGGCCATGCCACCTTTTACACCCACTTTTCAAAAATTTTGTCCTTTTGGACACTTTTTACCCCTAGACTTGGGTTTATTTCTTTTCCTTCTATTCTTTCACTTTATTCACCCTTTCCTTTACTTTAAAATAACTGGGTGTTACAAGTCCACCCCCCTTAAATAGACTCGGATCCCTTTCTGTGCTTCCACTATACATTTCTCAAAGAATTGTGGGTAATGTTGTCTCATCTCTTCTTCAGTCTCCCACGTAGACTCGGATCCCTTCCTGTGCTTCCACTGTACACGCACAAGGGGAACCACTTTATTCCTCAGCCTCTTTTCCTTTCGATCAATGATTGCCACTGGTTGCTCCACATAGTTGAGCCGTTCGTCTACTTCGATATCCTCCAATGGAACAATCATGTCTTCATCAGTTAAGCACTTTCTCAAATAAGACACATGGAATGCCGGGTGAATTCTACTTAACTCATCAGGTAACTCTAATCTATAGGCTACCTCTCCTACTCGAGCAATGATTGAGAAAGGACCTATGTATCTCGGGCTCAACTTTCCCCGCTTTCGGAAACGAATAATACCCTTCCAAGGTGAGACCTTCAACATTACCGGGTCACCCTCCTGGAACTCAATTGGTCTACGTTGTTTATCGGCATACGACTTCTGTCTATCTTTGGCTGCCTTCATGAAGGCCTTGATCTTTTCAAGCTTCTCAGTCGTAGCCTCGATTACCTTGACGCTCCCTAACTCTTTTTGACTAATATCACCCCAACAAACGGGTATTATGCATCTCGTACTGTATAGCATCTCATATGGTGGCATACCAATGCTGGATGATAGCTGTTGTTGTATGAGAATTCAGCTAACGGTAGGTGGTCATCCCAACTTCCACCAAAATCAATCACACATGCCTGAGGCATTTCCTCCAACGTCTGAATGGTCCTTTCTGACTGACCATCAGTTTGGGGATGATAAGCCATGCTAATGTGTAACCTCATCCCCATTGCGTCGTGGAATTTCTTCCAGAATTTAGATGTAAATCGGGTGTCACGATCAGACACAATGGACACCGGCACAACGTGACGAGTTACAATCTATCACCTCCACCCTTTCGACTACCTTCATTCACCACCACCATAGTCCTCTCATCATATAATCTCTTTGCTAGATCAACCGATGACCTAAACGTGCTTGGTTGGGCAGCGATCATGTGCCTACGAATGTCCGTTGGCAACCCTGAATATACCTCTTGATCTTCCGAGATAGAGGTGTCACTTGATCCGACACCACATGTGCCATTTCACTGAACTTTGTGGTGTACTCTTGGTGCCTCATCGTTCCCGCCTCAAATTCCAAAAACTCACTCTCAACCTTATCCATTTCCCAGTGAGGACAAAACTCCTCAATCACCAACTTCTTTAGTTCAGACCATCTCATTCTTCCAATGGCCCTGATGCCTTCAGCTTGGACAATATTGTCCCACTAGCATAGAGCTGAGTCCACAAAAGAGTGGGTAGCGAACTTAAATTTCTGGTCCTCTCGTCACTCGCTGATATCAAGTACAGCCTCCATTTCCCTCACCCACCGGTGGGCAGCAGTAGTAGTGTTGTTTCCATCAAACATAGTGGACTTGCATCTGATGAATACCCCGTAGTTACAGCCTCGTACTGCATCCCACACAGGCTCTGTTTCTTCCTTTTCTTCTTCATCATCAGACGGAACCGTCTAAGTCTCGGGCTGTCTTATTTCGCCCATAGGTCCACTCCTTTTCCTTCTCTCTCCCTCTCTAACTGCCTTTCTCACTTCGGTCATCACAGACAGTAGGATCGTCTGCATGACTTGATGCACTTCTTCCACAACCGCCTCCTTCAATGAGGCTCTCAGATTAGCACTCTCATCTCCACCCTCTGGATGAGGGGTTTCTAGTTCTTCATGAACCACCTTTTCGGCCCTAGGCCTTCCTCTCGTAACCCGTGGTTCAGCACCATGTCTACCACCACGCGAAGCTTTAGATGATCTAGCACTAGCAATCCTCACACACACACACTGAAAGATTCAAACACCAACACGGTCATTCAAGACAACTTTGTTTATTTCAAGTATAGTAAGTTCCTAATTACAGTGGCCAGTTGTTATTAGCCACTTACTTTACTCTTCATACCCCAAGCACTACCTATCCTGACTACACAGCGTCTAATTCTATGAGCACATAAACACATAACATGCACCAATAAAACCAGTTATCTTTACGAAAATACCCGATGGCACATAGCTACTCATATTGGCATCCAATTCATTTCTGTCCCATTCTCAATTTAAGTTAAGGTTCATTTTGAAAATTTACCCATTTCTCTTAAACTTTGACTCTGATACCAACTTTGGCTCTGATATCAACTTGTAAGCTCCCGTTGCCGGGACGCTCACAACTGATAATTCATCACACATAAAACATATACTATGCATTTAATCATTCATAAAACATTGCAGCGGAAGTCTAAAGAAATAACTTTTCATATCATTACAAATGCTTTTGCAAGTTGATACAAGCGTTCATTTCAAAACATCATTCGTTCGCATTATAATGCAAAAACATTAAAAAAGAATGGCATTCAAAATGCCAAGTAGCTGCTCTGTGCCATCCTCAGCAATGCTCACCTGCCAATTGGAAAATGCATAAAAGTCAGCGTTGTTTGAGTGGTGTTCTAGTTTTTATACTGAAACATACTTTATCCTTCATTTAAAACTGTTCATTTCTATTGCATGTGATCATACATCATACATACATATAGATAATATCATTATTATCTTTGTCATTCTTTCGTTCATACTTTCATTCATTCATTCATCACTTCTAGTGACATGTACATTACCCCGAACATTATGCACGAAGCGGGTAACTAGGCCTGAGGTGTTTCATAGACCTCGAACATTGTGCACGAAGCTGACTCCAGTACCTAGGTAAGTACATTCACTATTAATCTTTTCTCTTTCATTCCGGATCAATGCCATATGCTATATCCCGAACATGGGCACGAAGCGGGTAATGGGCTGAGGTCTTCATAGACCTCGAACATTGTGCATGAAGCTGACTCCAGTACCTAGGGCAAGCGGCAAGGATCCCATTCATATGGTCAATCACAAAGATGGACCCCAATATGCATCCTTTTTGGTAGCTAACCCACACACTATTGAGCTAACACCTACATAGGTGTGCACCTCCATACATTTGCTTGCAAGCCTTTCTTACATTCATTCATTTGTTAATGCATGCATTCATTCATCATGTTCCTCTTTCAATATCTTTCACTTTACGTTACATAACTTTTGGTTCATTCATTATCATAACACGTAAAGTCATAGGAAAGATAAACGTCATCACCATAAGGAACTTTAACATATCATCTACTCATCATGCACGGCATCATACACACATAACATACATGATGCATAACCATGCAACATCATCATCATGCATAAACATCACGCACATAACATTACATGCCCATCATACGATTCATGACCCCAAAGTCAACTTACATAACCCTCGGGAATCTCCTATGTCAAAGCCTACATACCCCTTTTTCTCCCAAAAAGTCAGAATTTCACTAAGTGTTTGTCTGCTTTGACACTACTGCTCTTCCACATTTGTTTTCCTTCATCCACATTAACTTACTCTATGCGCATTTGCCATCCGCAATTGCCTAACTCATCCGCATTACCATACCTAGCCAATGCTCATCCCATTGACCACATCCGCATTGACTGCATTGCTCATCCGCATTCCACACTTGATCAAGCTCATCCGCATTGACCACATCCGCATAACTATTCATCCGCATTAACTTACTCTGCGTTAATATTCATCTGCATTCCCTTTACTTAGCCCATAATCATCCGCATTTCACAGACTTTGTCAAATGCTCATCCGCATTTCCATACTTCGTCAATACTCATCCACATTTGCCATATCCGCATTTGACTTCCAAACACTTGGGCAGATTTAAAACTTATCAAGTGGGTCTAAAACATCATATTTAAATCTCAAATCACCATTCATCATGTTCTAAGCTTAAATCTTGTCCTCTATGCCTAAAAAACCATCATCGTACACGAGCAAACATGAACATAATCACATCATAACGTCATAAATCATTATATACACATTCGAGCATATGGTTCAAAACCCATTAAATCAAACATACATTTATGTATTTCCAGCCCAAAACATTTAAAAAACCAAAATAGGGTCTAGAACTCACCTTTGCAGCTCTTGAGTATGGCTTGTTGCAACTCGTTTGTGCAAATTGAATTCAACCTCGAGAAACCCACTTAAAATATACCCGAACACATACAAAAAACCATCAGCATAACCCGAGGATAAGACTAGTCAAACACCATAAATCATGAATTCTTACCTTGAATTCGAATTCTTACTTCTTGTTCTTCTTCAAAGCCTGGAATATTCTGCTCTCTCTTCCTTTCTCTCACAAAATCCAAAGATTTGGGTGTAGAACGGTGATGGGCGGCCATGGCCCACTGTTTACACCCACTTTTAAACATTTTCTCCTTTTGGACACTTTTTAAAACCCCGAGACTTGGGGTTTTATTTCTTTTCCTTCTTTTCTTCCTTATTCACCCATTCCTTGACTTTAAACTAACTGGGTGTTACCATATTTTCTATATAATATGTTCTTATATTCACCATTTGTCAAGCAGAATTTTGTGCATAGTTTTTTTCTTTCTCCTTCACTCGATGTATTTTTCAGGATTTTGTGATGAGGTTTCAGATTTTGAAGATGAGTGTCAACCTTGGTTGATCAGACTGGCCCTTAAAGTACTTCATCTTTATCCTCCTTAGGATCTATTTTTACTCCATCATAGTTATCTTCATCATTCCGCTCTCTTTCTTTCTCTTCTCTCAACAATCCGAATGGTGCAAGTTGTGTAGGATGTGATGGGCGGCCATCCCTTTTACACCCACTTTACAACATTTTGTCCTTTGAACACTTTTAACCTCCCACTGGGTATCATATCTTTTCTTTTCTTGTCTTCACTTTGTAAGGATTCCTGAAGTCTGATGCAACCCAAAACTGCCTAAGTGTTTTCAGCACATGCACTAAGTACTGAAGTGAAGAATGCTTCGGAAGAATTACACAAAGCATTAGAAAATACTCTAAGTGTAATATCTTCCGAAGCCAAGACCAATATCTTCCGAAGCCTAACATGAAGTCTTCCGAAGCTTGAAGAGACAAAGTCTTCCGAAGCTTCAACCTATGAGACAGATTTCTTCCGAAGACTTTTAGTACACATGCTTTATCTGATGTACTGTTCCATAAAGCACCTTTTCCGCTGCGTCTCTGATAAGTCACCAACTTACAAGAGTTGGTGAAAAGGTCCATGCTTTTGGTAACTGTACATTGAGGTCTTGTGTCTGAAACTTTCTACTTTATGTACTTTATCCTTTTTGTAATGTATAAGGATGTGAGCTATGGCATGTCATAGTCACAAGGTCAAAAGGCAGATATGCCTTTTGATCCTACAATTGATTTTGTTAGTGTCTAGTCAATTGTATCCAGCTGGCTTTCATAGTATAGCCGGCTGTAGGTTGTAGTATAAGTATTCCAAGTTCTTGTATCTTTCCATATGCTTTGTAACACTTGTAAAAGAACTTGAGAAAGCAATATACTGCTACCCTGAAAACTATACTCTCTTGTTCTGTCTCTTGCTTTACTTGTGTTCTCTGCATCACCTTTGGTTACCTAGTTCACTGTTTGATTAAGATTTAGTTAATCTCCTCATTGTGTTGTTGTGTTGTAATTGTGTTCAAGCCCTTGAACGATCCTGCAATTGGTATCAGAGCATTCAGGCTCGTGATATAAGATCTAACCATCTTAAGATCCCTCACACACACAAAAACTAAACTTTTTCAAATGGCTTCCATCTCAAAGACTGATATGGAGACTGGAACCATGAACAAATCCCCATTGATCACTCTTGATGACTTCGACACCTGGTGCATGAGGATGGAAGGCTTCATCAGGTCTCTTGACTCAAGAATGTGGGAATCTGTTGAATATGGACCTTTCATACCTAGCACCCCCTCTGCTACCGGTGCTGGTATGATTCCTAAAGATGTGGCCAACTACTCAGATGAAGATAGGAAAAGAGTAGAGATTGACAGGAAGGCCATGACTGCTCTTCAGACTGCTATCCCAAACTCTGTGTACAGAGGTTTTAAGAAGTGCAAAACAGCTAAACAGCTGTGGGATGCACTGAAGCTGATGTATGAAGGCTCCTCTGAAGCCAAGGAGAACAAGAAAGATCTTCTGAAGCAGCAGTTTGAAAATTTCACCTTTAAACAGGTGAAACCATGACCCAACAATACTTCAGGTATGTTGAGATTGTGGATACCCTTGTGGATGGAGGAGTTCCTCTTGAGAACAGAGACATTGTAAGGAAGTTCATGTCCTCACTTCCTAGGCAATGGACACACTATTGTGTGGTAATCAAGAGGACTGAGAACCTTAAAACTCTTACTCTGACAGAGTTATATGGGATTCTCAGTGGATACCAGATGGAGATGAACTTACAAGGTTCATCTGGCAACTCTAACAATCAAATGGGTTCAGCCCTTCATGTGGTGAAAGGGACAGCATAGAACCCCAACATCATCTCCTATGCTACCCTGACAACTCACAAAAGGGTCCTTTCATCACCTTCCCGAGACACCAAGGGAGAACTTTACTCAAGGAAGCCATTCCAAGACAAGTTCTTCTCAAGCCTTTGTGTCTGCAGATGAAAGCTGTGGAAATTATCTCTTCACTCTTGAAGATCTAGACTGTATCCATCCAGATGACCTGGAATACATGGAGATAGTTCAGCAGATGGCTCTTCTCACTCACAGAGCCAAGAAGTTCTACAAGAGGACAGGAAGAAAATTTCCAAGCAATGCTACCAGTGGAAGTTTGGCCTGGATAAAAGCAAAGTTAAGTGTTACAATTGTAACCTTATGGGTCACTTCGCCAGGGAGTGTAAGGCACCCAGAGCAAATGGGGGTCAAACACAACTCAGACCAAACTTCACCAACAATACCCCTCAGGCTGAGAAGACAAAGCAACATGCTGCGGTTGCTGTTGAAGAGGGAGGATTTGACTGGAGTTTTCAGGTGGAGGATGCTTCTCCAAACCAAGCATTGATGGCTGATCATGATGAAGCCAAGGTATTAGAACATCTTTGCTCCCCTGAATGCATTGCTAAAGTAAATAGATACAGGTCCTACAACCTAGAGATGAGATCTGATCTTGAGTCATTAAACATATTAAAATCTGACTTTAGAAAGTCTGAAAATGATTACAAGTTAAAGATAGAAGACTTGGAGAAAACTATTTCAGTACTAAAACATGAACATACAGATTTTAGAACTCAGATCCAAGATCTCATCACTAAGTTGACTAAGTGCCAGGCTGAGCTTGTGATCAGCAAAGCCCTGGCAGAGAAAAGTGTTCTTGAAGAAGAGACCTTCAAGAACATGATATCCTCATCCCTACACAATAAGGTTTGTTATCAAAATAGACAGGGACTGGGATCAAATGAGATAGCTCCTCCACACACAATCTTGTCTGTAAGATCTCCTAGGTGTGGAACTTGTGAAGATGAGCTTCCTCTCATAGATCCAGTAAGTGAGGATGATGAAGAAGTGATAGTGAGGAATCCCTCTGAGAAGAGTGAAGAAGAGGATTCCTCCAAGGGCCACTATCCTTCTGAGGAAAGAAATTAACTGTGATGACCAAGTCCAAGAGAAAGAACTTGATCAGGAAGAGCAAAAGGAAAGCAAAGAAGGCTCAAGAAATCAAGGCTACCTTTGATGCTAAGCAGAACAAGTGTTTATCTCTGCAGGTTCAAAGCAATAAGGACTGAAGACATCCACCAAAGCCTCTTATCTAAGAGTTCTGGTTCATGTTCAAATCATCTCAGTACAAAGAAGAAGACTGAGCTGCTGTGTACCACTGCTGCACAGCCTGGACCATCAAATTCCAAGAACAGTTCACAGCCCAAGGAACTGTATCTGAATCTACCAAGATGAAGGTGAAAAAGGATGTGACCAAGGCCAGTCTTGCTCTCAAAAGGAGATTTCTTTGAAGAAGAAAATGCTGTGTGTTATGTGTGAAAGTACTTCTCATATTGCCAAGGATTGTCCATACAATCCTAAAAGTACTATCCACATGACCAATACAAAGACTTCAAAGAATCTCAAGAAGTCTCAAGCTTCGGAAGGAAAGTCTGTTTCCTTCGGAAGCTCCAAATCAAAGAAGAAGGTAAATGGAAAATTACCTTCGGAAGCAAAGTTGGTCTCGGAAGAAAGGAGTTCTTCCGAAGTACTAAAGTCTACTGCAGTGACTGTAGATTCTTCCGAAGTATCAGTCATTAAAACTTGTGAAGCTCCAAAAGCTTCTAAGGTTTTGAAGGTCAAGTCCAAGACTCCAAAGGTGGTGTGGAAGTCTAAGAAAGACCAAATGACTGAGGTTTCTCCATCAACAACAGCCGAAGATCCCCTCTGTACAACCATAGGATCTATTACTGTTGCATTACCTTCTATTACACTTACTGAACCCAAGACAAGTAAGGCTTGGGTTTCCAAATGTAACTAATCATTTTCTTTGTGCAGGAACAGCTCAAGACAAACAAGAATGTCTGGATAATTGACAGTGGCTGTTCCAGGCACATGACAGGCGATAGGTCTTTACTTCATAATTTTGAGAGAATTGATGGAGGACCAGTTGCTTTTGGAGGAAATGAAGGTGGTTACATTTATGGAAGGGGCAAGGTCACAAATGGTAAGCTCAGCATTGAGAAGGTAAACTTTGTTAAGGAGCTTGGGTACAATCTTCTGAGTGTATCTCAATTTTGTGATCAGAGTCATAACATGCTCTTCACTGAGCATGAGTGCATTGTTCTCAAACCTGGAGTGGTCATTCCTCATGAGCATATTCTGCTCAGAGCCCCCAGGAAAGGGAACATGTACAAGATGGATTTGCAAGAAACATCTCCCTCTGGAGAAGTTTCATGCTTTCTATCTAAAGCAAATAGTGATGAGTCTTTCCTATGGCATAAAAGAATGTGCCATGTAAACTTTAAGAATATGAATAAATTAATCAAACATGATCTGGTAACTGGAATGCCAAAGAAAGAGTTTACAAGTGATGATCATTGTGTTGCATGCCTGAAAGGGAAGCAACACAAGGTATCTCACAAGCCTAAGGAAAAGAACTCCATCACTACTCCCCTACACTTATTACATATGGATCTCTTTGGCCCCACCAGTGTAATGAGTTTAGGAAGGACCTTATACTGTCTAGTGATCACAGATGATTTTACAAGATTCACTTGGGTTTTCTTTCTTAGAACTAAAGATGAGACTCCTGAGATTCTAAAGAATTTCATCTTAAAGATTGAGAATCATGATCACAAGGTCAAAACCATAAGATGTGATCAAGGAACTGAATTCAAGAACCAAATCCTTGATACATTTTGTGATGACAAGGGTATTACAAGACAATACAGTGCTCCCAGGACTCCTCAGCAAAACGGAGTTGCTGAGAGGAGAAACAGGACACTTATTGAAGCTGCAAGAACTATGTTGTCTGACTCTAAACTGCCTATCACCTTCTGGGCAGAGGCAGTTAATACTGCCTGCTATGTGCAAAACAGAGTCTTAGTAGTTAAGACACATGGTAAGACTCCTTATGAACTTTGGCACAAGAGGAAACCTTTCATTGGTTTTCTCAGGTCATTTGGATGTCCCTGCACCATCTTGAATACCAAAGATCAAGTTGCCAAGTTTGCTGAGAAATCAGACGATGGACACTTCATTGGATACTCTTCTCAAGCTAAAGCTTATAGAGTATACAATCTCAGAACTAGAATCATTGAGGAGTCAGCCAATGTGACTTTCAATGAGCACACTCCCAGTGTGGCTGGTTCTGGTCCGGATTGGCTATTTGATCTTGATTTAGTTACCAACTGTTTTAATAAATCTGTGAGCATGTTTCAGGATCTGCAGAAAATTTAAATACAGGTGATCCTGATCCAAGATTTGAGCTTGGAAGACCTTCAGCTCCAGTTGGAACTACTTCAGCAAATGAGGTTTCTATCAGCACAACAATGACAAATCCAGCTGATACATCTGGCATGCCTTCAAATTCCAGTTCAGAGGCCTCTCAACCAGATAAAGACATCTCAATTGCAGAAGATAACAATGGTGATGGTGAAAGTGATCAAGAATCTCTTGATGCTAATAACCATACCATAGATGATAACATCAATGATGTCACACACTCATTGGATCAAGTTAATCTTGATAAGTGTGATAATGTGGAGGATCAATCTTCAAGACCAGATCTAAATTTCTCAAATTTGGATCTATCTCAGCAACTTGCTGTGATCCCTCAGCTAAGGATCCACAAGTCTCATCCTACTACAAACATCATTGGAGATGTTATCTCCGGGGTAAAGACAAGAGGGCAAACCCATGAAGCAAATGTTTGTCTTCACTCTTGTTTTCTATCCCAGTTAGAGCCAAAGAAAGTTGAGGAGGCTCTAAAGGATGGAAGTTGGGTTGAAGCTATGCAACAAGAGCTGCTTCAATTCAAAAGACAGAAAGTTTGGAACCTTTGTCCTCTTCCTCATGGGAAGACTACCATTGGAACCAAATGGGTTTTTAGGAATAAAAAGGATGATAGAGGAATCATCATCAAGAACAAGGCTAGACTAGTTGTTCAAGGATACACACAAGAAGAAGGGATTGACTACACTGATGTCTTTGCTCCTGTAGCTAGACTAGAAGCTGTTAGGATATTCCTGGCATTTGCTGCATCCAAGAACTTCAAGGTCTACCAACTTGATGTAAAGTGTGCTTCTTATATGGAGTGATTGATGAGGAGTTTATGTCAAACAACCACCTGGTTTTGTAGATCCTGATCATCCTGATTATGTCTGCAAGCTTGACAAAGCTCTCTATGGGCTGCATCAGGCACCCAGGAAGTGGTATGAGACACTGTCTGAGTATCTCTGTAAACATGGTTACAGGAGAGGTACTATAGATGGAACTCTCTTCATCAAAGGACAAGGAAACGACATTCTGCTAGTTCAAGTATATGTGGATGACATCATCTTTGGCTCAACCAATTCAAGGCTCTGCAAAGACTTTGAAAAGCTGATGAAAGATAGATTTGAAATGAGTTCAATGGGAGAACTTAATTTCTTTCTGGGAATTCAAGTGAAGCAGGTTGAAGATGGCATTTTCATAAGTCAGTCAAAGTATATTCAAGATATACTCAAGAGGTTCAACATGACTGATTGTAAGACTGCTAAGACACCCATAGCCAGTACCACTCTCTTGGTCCAGATCTTGAGGGGGAGTGTGTAGATGAGCACTTATACAGGGCTATGATTGGGTCTCTTATGTATCTTACAGCTAGCAGGCCTGATATCATGTTTGCTACATGTATTTGTGCAAGATATCAAGCTAATCCTAAGATGTCTCACTTAATCACTGTGAAAAGGATTTTAAGATACCTCAAAGGTGCTTCAACACTTGGTTTATGGTATCCAAAGAATTCTAATTTCAATCTGTATGCCTATACAGACAGTGATTATGGTGGTTGCAACATGACTGCAAAGTCTACATCTGGGGGATGTCAATTCTTGGTGGAAGGGTTGTCTCATGGCAATGCAAGAAACAAACCTGTGTGTCTGCATCAACTGCTGAGGCTGAATACATTGCTGCTGCAAGCTGCTGTGCTCAAGTGCTTTGGATTCAAAATCAGATGCTAGACTACGGATTTAACTTCAAAGAGACTCCTATCCACATAGACAACAACAGTGCTATCTCTATCACTGAGAACCCTGTGCAGCACTCAAGGACCAAACACATCAACATCAGGTATCATTTAATAAGAGATAACTATGAAAAGGGGTTAATTAAACTAGTCAAAGTTCACACAGATGAACAATATGCTGATCTGTTCACAAAAGCTTTTGATGAACAGAGATTTAAGTATCTGATATCAGCTATTGGGATGATTAACTTTGAGTAGATTTTTTCTTAAAACTAATTCTAATTATTTCTTCTTAAAAAATGTGTCCTAAGTTGTCTAGTTCATCACTTTCATAAGCTCATGTTTTCTTTGAATGAAAAACTCTTTTTGAAGACTTTCCTTAGATTCTTGAAAATTTTCTGATACTTCGGAAGATAATTTTTACCTTCGGAAGAAAAATATGTCTTCAAAATAAATGACTGTCTAAGAAATTTTACCTTCGGAAGAAGTCAAACTTTATCTTCCGAAGCTTAAAATTCTCAACTTAGACACTTATTCATTTTTAAGGACTTTTTCCTTCCGAAGCAAAAATTACTTTCGGAAGCTTTGTTCATTCTTATACAAAGCATCCCAAAGTTTATTTCTCTTCCGAAGCATAAATCTTTAAGACTCTCAGAAAATTCTTCCGAAGTCACTTTAGCTTCGGAAGCTTTTTCAATCAAACTTCCGAAGACAAATTACTTTCGGAAGCTTTTCGAATTCCAAGAAAACTACTTTTTGAGCAAAAAGGTAAACTACTTTTTCAGAGGTGGGACCGACATACGGATTTCAAAGTTTATCCTCTTTCATTAAACTTTATCTGAAATCCTTCTCTCTCATATAAACCCAACGGTTTCCCCCCTCTTCTATCATCTGCTTTTCTTCCATACCTAAAACCCAAAGCTTTCTCTCTGAAATTTCTTCCCATTCTTTTCTCTTCATCTCTGAGCTACCTCACAATGGCTGACCTTACACACAGAAATGATCCTCACTTTGCCATGCAGCTACACAGACAACACAATCAGGTTGCTCTGTTATGCTCTGACAAAGATCCTCATTTCTCAGAGGTTTGCCGTTTCTTGTCTTTGTCTCACTACTTCACCTCCCTAACCATTGATCCTCCTCTATATGAGGATCATTTGCTTGAATTCTGGAAGACCTGCCAAGAGGTCATTATGGATGGGGAGAAGGCACTGTCTGCCACAGTGCAGGGGAGAACAATTTTCATCACTCCGGCCATCATCAACCGACATCTTCAGCTGGATGATGAAGCAGGTGAAGTGTTCTTTCCAAAAGAAGCGGTTAATCATTCCTTCGAGCAGATGGGCTATGAAGGAGATTTCTCTGTAAAGACCTTCAGGAAAGGGAAGGTCTCATCCCAGTGGAAATACCTGCTCCATGTGGTTATCCACAGCTTATCAAACAAGCATGGTGGATGGGACCAGATTCCTGAGGATCTCTCCTTTATAGTTCATGGGATGGTTCAGGGGGTCAAGTTCAGGTATTCACAATTTGTTTATACTAATTTACTTGCAAACTTAGACTCCTTAGAATATTACATGTTTCCTAGATATGTTCAACACATTCTTAACTGTGAACTGGGCTCACAGTTGAGGGAAACAGGCAATATTCTTAAACTGGGACAGATGAAGCCCGGCATCTTTAAAATTATGAAGAAGCCAACTGTAGGCTTCTCAGGGGTAGAAACAGCCTTAGTCCCAAAAATGTTAGAGCTCATTGCTCAAGGTGACAACATAGCAGTCCAAGCTAGTGTTGAACCCACACCTACTGCTCTCCTACCCTCTTCACAACCTCCAATATTCATCACCTACAAAAGAAAATCCCAACGAACCCCTGCTCAGGCTATTGAGTCTGTGCAGGCCCCCAAATACTCAACCTTACAGGAAGAAGTGGACTCCAGAGCTCCCACTTCTCCTGAGGAGCAAACCACTCCCATTACTTTACCTATCAGGGCTGAGGTTCCTCAAGCTCAACCTGATGAGCTCATTAGCCCAACAACTGTAAGCCTTCACTCTGAGTCTCAACACTCAAGTGAACAACCTTCAGGGGACAGCTACCATCCCCAGCCTTTGGATCTAAACCAACCAATTCCCAACCTATCCTTTTACACTGATGAAGACTTAGGATTCAGTGAGTACCATGAGTCTCTCTTCTCCTCCCCTACTCAAAGAGAGATGAGTACCTCTGACTCTCCTCAGTCTATCCCTCATCAGTCACCTATTACTGAGGTGGACACATCTGAACCTGTTCAGGATGTCCATATGGAAGAGGCTCTCACTTTTGAAAGTGATTACATCATTAAGACCTCAACCATGGCAACTCAGCCCATTGGCATCTTAACTGAGGTTGCCAGTGAGCAGAGGAAAACCCAGCCAAGAAACTCAAGCTGGTGGTGAGAGAAGGGACTTTGGTCCAATCCTCTCATCCCCCAGTGATTCTTCTGATGAAGATGAGGGGAATTTGAGACTAAAGGTACAACAATTGTCACAAACATGCACCTATCTAGTCTCTAAGGTTAGTCACTTGGAATCTCAGGTGACTACCCTGCAAAACAGGGTCAATGATCAGCAACTCCAGATTTCATATCTGCAGGAAAAACTAGCTGAGAGACCTTTAAGGAGAGCTCAACCAGGAACACAAGAACCTGTGGAAGTGATTGATTTATCCTCCAGCTCACCTATGCAAGTGGGTGATGCTACCAAAAAGGGGGAGAATGTTATCACAACCACAGAACCTGGGAGTTCTTCAAAGAGAATGGACATAGAGGACTCACCATCCTCACTTGCTGTTGTGCATTCTCAGCAACTTCCTCAAGTTCACATTAATGTGGACTCTATAGACTCTCTCATCAGGAGTCTCTTTGAGGAAGGTATACCAAGGGCTGTCTCATCTCCACCACATGGAACTGGCAACTACATCATCATGGAGGTATGATGATGACAGAAGAGCCCTCATACTTCACAGAGTTCAAGGTCAACAAGAAGTCTTTCAGTTCCAAAGCCTGAGCTTCTATGAAGGACTGGATTTAGTCAACATGCCACTTGTCAATCCAAGCAAATCTAGACAAGCTGACAGGCTGGCTCAAAGAATCCAAGACAGGATCCTTGCAGAGTTCTCTCTAAGAAGGAGACTTAGGCAATCAGGCAATGTCATCGGTCAACTGGATGTTGAGGTGGACCCTAAGATTAGTTTCATAGGGGAAACCTTGGCTGAAGGCCCAGTGGCAGAACCTGAGACCCTTGTCTCACCATCAACAACTGCTGCAGAGGTCCAAACTCCATCTGAGACACCTGCTGGTGAAGGTGTTCTCAGCCTCTCTCTGGCCAGAGCATGGAAGCTACACCAAGCAATGAAGGCCAAGCCTCAATCCACCCTGAGTCACAAAGGTCTGTTGGTGACAAAGGGAAAAGGAAATGACTCCTGAGGAAATTGAGGAGGAAGAGAGAGAGAGGAAAAGGAGGCTAAGGGGAGAAAGTTCTTCTGGGTCATCAAAATTCATGCAAGCTGCAATCAGGGCTGCCCCCAGACCAAATACTCAAAATGATGAACAAAGGGCAGTCAGGATTAATTATTTACAGACCAGGAACTATGATGTTGATGAAATCATCTCCCTCCCCTTAGAAGAGTTGAATGAACTGGCTGACATGGAAGTGTCAAGAGAGATAAAGGAGAAAGAGGATGCAAGGTTACTTCTCCAATTCAAAGAGGAGAGGAGACAGAAAAGACTTCACAAGCATACTCCCACTCTCTCTCCAGTTCAAGAAAGTCCTGCACAGGAAGATGTGGCTCCACAAGAACCTCAGGTAGATAAAGAAGAGGATAGAATCAAAATGATAAACTACCTGAGTGCCACAGGCTTCTATCAGGCAAATACACTTCTTCCCCTGTCCTATGACTTCTTCATTGAGTTCGAGTACTTAAAGCAACTTGAGCTTGAGTTAGTCAAAGAAAGAAAAACAACCAAAAGGAAGCTAAGGGAAGAAGCTGCAAAGTCAAGAGCCATCATTCAAAAGAATGCAAAGAAGTCTGCTGACAGACAAAGAATGATGAGCTTCTTGAAGTCATATGGATTCTCCGGAAGGAGACTTGGTCCCATGTCTCTATCTACAATGGATGAGCATATAAGGGTAATCAAGCAGAAGATTAAAAGTGGTGAACTCATTGACTTGCACTCTCTTCCAAGTCAAGTCCCACCTGAAGTGGAGGTCAAGTTTGAACAACCAGAGACACCTGAACCAGAACCTCCAGCTGAGCCTCAGCAAACTTCATCTTCTGATCCAAGACAGGGTCAAACTCCCTCTCCTTCTGAACCTGTGAGGGAGGAACACCCAACTGAGAAAGACACTGATGATCAACATGGTGCTGCAGACCAGTCTTCTCAGTTAAAGACATTAAAGAGGAAGAAGAAAATGGCCTCTAAACCAAAGACTAAAAAGAAGAAGCCAAAGTCATCTACCTCTACACCCCAGGCTGAATCAGATCAACCTGAGGAAGTGCATGATGAGGCAGCCCAATCAACTCCTATGCAAGTGGCTCCTCTAGCAACCGAGACACCCATCTTATCCTGGACTTACTCTACCAATCCAGAAATGGAATGTTATCAGAGATCAAGGTGTTGAAAATGTCTACTCATGGCAAGACATAATCAACTTACCTCTGCATGATCTCTTTGAAATGAGAAGATACTATGAGAGTCTTGATGATCCTGACCATCAAATGAAGAAAGGGATGGTCTTGATTATTCTGAAGACTACAAACATTTAAAGATCTTCTAAGTGTTTTGGTAGCATCAGCCTAGGGGGAGTTTGTAAGGATTCCTGAAGTCTGATGCAACCCAAAACTGCCTAAGTGTTTCAGCAACATGCACTAAGTACTGAAGTGAAGAATGCTTCGGAAGAATTACACAAAGCATTAGAAAATACTCTAAGTGTAATTCTTCCGAAGCCAAGACCAATATCTTCCGAAGCCTAACATGAAGTCTTCCGAAGCTTGAAGAGACAAAGTCTTCCGAAGCTTCAACCTATGAAGACAGATTTCTTCCGAAGACTTTTAGTACACATGCTTTATCTGATGTACTGTTCCATAAAGCACCTTTTCCGCTGCGTCTCTGATAAGTCACCAACTTACAAGAGTTGGTGAAAAGGTCCATGCTTTTGGTAACTGTACATTGAGGTCTTGAGTCTGAAACTTTCCACTTTATGTACTTTATCCTTTTTGTAATGTATAAGGATGTGAGCTATGGCATGTCATAGTCACAAGGTCAAAAGGCAGATATGCCTTTTGATCCTACAATTGATTTTGTTAGTGTCTAGTCAATTGTATCCAGCTGGATTTCATAGTATAGCCGGCTGTAGGTTGTAGTATAAGTATTCCAAGTTCTTGTATCTTTCATATGCTTTGTAACACTTGTAAAAGAACTTGAGAAAGCAATATACTGCTACCTTGAAAACTATACTCTCTTGTTCTGTCTCTTGCTTTACTTGTGTTCTCTGCATCACCTTTGGTTACCTAGTTCACTGTTTGATTAAGATTTAGTTAATCTCCTCATTGTGTTGTTGTGTTGTAATTGTGTTCAAGCCCTTGAACGATCCTGCAACTTTATTATTTCTTTGTCTTTTATAAATAGCCGGGTGTTACAATAATGATAATGATACAATATGTATAATGTATTAATGATTTAAAGCTGATCAAAGTTAAAGGTTTTCAAATAACTAATATGCCAAAGATTTTGTTTAAAAATTAAAAACTAGAACTAATTAAACAGCACTGACTTTTGGATTTATATTAATTAGATAGGGAAAAGGAAGATGGAACAAAGAGTGGTAGCTTGAGATGAATGTGAATTTACTTGGTTCTGTTTAAGACTGGAATTCAGATATATGGAATTATATTATGAATGAATGTAATAAACTTTTGACAATCTCCTACGTATGGAAGATTTTTGTTTCCATTGCTATGATAATGAATGTTTAACATTTAAGATTTGGTTCCTATGTTAAGCTCCAAGGAGTGAGTTTTACCTTGAAATAGGGCCTTACAAGTTGGTATTATAGCCATTGTTAGAGAGATTTTGATAGTCTCATACATAAAGTTTAACTAAGAATAGAACTGATAGAGATGCTAGTTTAAGATTCTTCATGCCTGAGGTAAAGAAAGTAATAATTAATTAAAAGAAAAATCTTAATTTATAAACAATAAATGTTGTAAATGAATGTATAGGTGATGTATTGGGTATATATATATTATATATACATATAGAAAGCATATATATATATATATACATACATATATATAGATATATAGATATATATATATATAATATATATATCTATATATATATACATGTATTAATATATATACATAATATATATATACATACATACATACATATATATATATACATACATTATATATATAATATACTATATATATTACAGATATATATACATATACATTATATATATATATCCATAATATATATATACATATATCTACAGACATATATATATTATATATACATATATATATATACATACATATATATAAATATATAAACATATACATATATATATATATAATTTATATACAAATATTATACCATATATATGTATATAATAATATATAATATATAATATATATATATATATATATATATATATATATATAATGTGATAGTAGGTTTAGGACATGATATCACTTAATATCTAGAATGTTAGGACTGATGAGTAAAGTAAATGTTAATTACAGTTACGAATGTCATAAGACTTACATTACTTATAATGATCGTATACTACCTTGAATGACAAAGATAGATTATATATATGTGTAGATATATAGATAGATAGATTATGTATATATAATATACATATATATAAGAGAGATTTACATATATATATACATACATACATACTATATATATATACATACATACATATATATATATATACCATACATATTATATATACATACAATATATACATATAATATTTACATATACATATTTACACCACACATGTATTGTATATTATATATATAATATAATATATTATATATATCAGATATTCATATATATATAATGTGATAGTAGGTTTAGGACATGATTGACTTAATCTCGAATGTTTAGGACATGATGAGTAAAGTAAATAGTTAATTACAGTTGACGAATGTCACTAAGAACTTACATTACTTATCATGTTACTAATAACTTACATTACTTATCATGATCTTAATACTACCTTGAATAACAAAGTTGGTGTTCGATTTATACGATGTAGGATATGGTTGAAGAAAGAATACCCGAGGTGGTGCAAGAGGTAGTGCTCATGGTAGTGCATGTTATGGTCATGTTGGAAACACAGTAGTCCTTGAAGCTAAGCTAAAGTACCCGGATGGAACCTGTAGAGTTTGAGGTTATAGTTATAAAAGTTAATGGTGCCCACTATTTTGTTTAGAGTTAATGGTTGGAGAGGCCATGGATGATGAGGTGCACGAGGTCATGAAACTATGATACCCTCTATCATGAATAAATCGTCAAGAAAATTAGACAAGACCAAAATATAAAGAAGAAAGTTAGTAATAAGTGAGGTTGAAGGAAAAGAGTAGAAGGATAGTGATGTGCTAGTGGTGCCCACTAAAGTTTGTGACTACAAGGCCTTTAAGTGGTACAATTTTCCTTTCTTTATGGGAAGAACGATGTCATTGCTACTTTTCATTAGGTCTCATAGATGGAGGTTGTGATATAGATCAGTGAATGTAGAGAATTGAATTCTTTGTTGATGTAAATCAACAAGGATCGAATATGATGATTGTGTTAGTGAATATGTAGTGGAAACACACACACACACCGATAATTGAATGTTGAACATATTGATAAATTCTTCGTATTAATTAAGGTGAACAAGGTACAATAAATGATAAGGTTTTAGCAAGCAACACTAACAAGACACCTCTGATACATAAGACAATCAAAGATTATGATATTCAAGGATGTCTTAAAAGTAGGTTTTTGATTCTATTTATAGGGTAGCATAAGGCCTTTACAAAATGACTAAACTACCCCTGTACTATACATCAGGAAACTATTCTAAGTACAAAAACCTAATTAGCATTTCTTTTGTTCATCTGCATTGACTAATGTTGTTGGACCAAAAGAACCAATGAGCCAGATCAGAAAAACCTTTAAGTCCTAAAGACATTATAACAACTCAAGTGGTCTACAACAGTTGAAGACAAAGTCTGAAGACAACAGCTGAAGACAAAGTCTAAAGACAAGAGCTGAAGACAAAGTCTGAACACAACAGCTGAAGACAAAGTGTGAAGTCAAAGTCTGAAGACAAAGTCTGAAGACAACTGCTAAAGACAGAGTCTGAAGACCAAGTTCTCAGAAGTTGTCACAACAGCTGAAGTAGTTCTTTTCAGTAGTTGTGATGGTTTACTTTTCAGTAGTTTGTAATGAGTAGTTTTATTTTATGTAAAACATCTGATGTTCTTACACTTGAGATGTTATAGCTTCAGTAGTTGTAGTTTTGCTTGTACTTAGCTTTTTGTGAAGGTGTCCTCATTTGTTGTGGACATTTTCAGTAGTTTAGTCTACTTTCAGTTGTTTGTATAAATCAGTTAGCTGTCACTATCAAGTGACATCAGCTGATGTCACATTCCTTTATAAAAGGAATGTTGACCTAATTTCTTTGTAGCCAAAGCTCGTCCGTGAATGAAAATATTCTCTTTGCAGAAAAATGTCTCTCTCTATAACCATCACTGTTTGATTGTATATTCATTATTATTTTTGCTTATATTTCGTCAAATTCTTGTTCTATTCCGCTACAAATCTTAATCTAATTAATCAAACTAGATCCTGATCCTTTCAAATGGTATCAGAGCTGGATTAATCATTGATCGATTTAACAATTGATTATTGAAACTGCTCTTTTGATATCTAAGTTTGATCGAATTAGCAAATTTGCAAGAATTGGTTATAGAGTTTGATTTTCTGTTGCTTCCGGTGAATTAATTAGAGATTCGTCTTGTTTCAAACTGAGTTGTTGAGTTTTTGAGCTAGATCTGTTAAAATTTCATTGAACCTGTTTGAATCGGTGAAAATGGCTACATCAATCAATGATCCTCACAATACTGGCTCCTCAACAAAGCCTCCGATGCTTGTTAGGAATGAGTATAACATATGGCAACACCGAATGCTCTATCACCTGTCTGTCAACAGTTCAAGTTGTTGGAAATCTGTGGTTCATGGACCATATAAGCCTATGGTGAGTAATCCGAAAACCAGTGAGATGGTTCCGAAGAAGAAAGAGCAATACTCAGATGAAGATCTGAAACTGTATGAAATTGATTCTAAAGCCCATGGAATTCTGGCCATGGCACTGCCTAATGAAATCTATTCTAGACTTATGCATCATGAAACTGCTCATGACCTCTGGGTTACTCTGAAAGAACAATTTGGAGGAATTGATGAGGTCTTGCCAAACAATAGAGAGATCCTTGCCCAGCAATATGAGACATTCTCTCATAGAAAGGTGAGTCACTGACTCAACAGTTTGAGCCATTTTCCTATTTGATATCTGAGCTGAAAATGGTTAAACATGAATATACAAATAGTCAGATGAACAACGGATTCCTCAGATCCCTGCCTAGAGATGGGACACATATACTATTGTCCTACGCTCTAGTGCAAATCTGGACAATCTATCTCTCACCCAACTTCATGGGAAACTGTTAACATTTGAAAAAGAGATAGAATAGAAAAGGAAATTGGCTTCATCTGGGAAGCTCACTGATGATTTTGTACCAGGGAATATTGCTCTGGTCGGTCGTTAGTCAGAATATGCTGCATCAGAAAGTTCTTATGATGAGCATATAGATTTTTCTTCAAACAGTGGAGATCCTGCTTTTGTTGGTGTTGATAGTAATTCAGGTGTAGTAGTGATAGTTTGTGCTTTTTGATGGATGATTTGAAAAGAATTGTTGATGATGATCTAGAAAAGATGGATATTTTGAGCCAAATGGCATTAATCAATATCAGATCTTAAAAATTTTACAAAAGGACAGGTAGAAAATTTCCTGGTCTCTTTGGAAAAACCAAAGTTGGTTTTGACAAGAGCAAGTTGAGGTATCACAAGTGCCATAGACTTGGAAATTTTGCAAGAGAGTGTAGATCATCTGGATCTAACTCTTCTGCACCCTTTGTGACCTTTCCATGAAATAGCTCATAAAACAAAGGGCAACATTCTACCAGTTCTGGTCATCATTCACAAATTCAATCATCTCCTGTATATTTTGTCCCTCAAGGTCCAATGCCATATCCTTATCCCTGTTTTTACATGCCTCAGCCCAATCAGGTTCCAGTACCCATAGCTCAACAACCACATGCCCTACCTGAGCCTCAACCATCTCAATCAAATCAACAATCTCAATCTCAATCACATCAAAGCTTTTTCACACTTGGAGTTGTTGACTGGAGTAGCTTACCAGATGATCTTTCTTGTTATCATGAACAATTGTTTTCTCGTGCTGGTCAACATGGTGGTGAAAATCCTTTTGGAAATATTGCTCTTATGGCCCTAGAGTCTACTCATGGTTCATGCTCAAATGCTTCATCATCACAGGTACCACAAGTATCTTCTGAGGCTAAGGCCAAGTTGTGTTCTGAGTCATGCATAGCTGCTTTTGTCTCAATTAGAGAAGAAAATGTAGCTTTAATTAATCAAAATCTTGACCTAGAGAAAATGATTTCCAAAAGAAAAGCTGAGTTTGAGTATGTCTTAAATGAAAAAGATGATGAGATTTACAAATTAAAATGCCAATCACTGATGAAAAGGCAAAGGTAGAGGTCATTTTAGAGAATCATAAGAATCTCAAAGAAACACTTGCAGCTACTCAAGCAGAGTGTGAACACTAGGTAACATTCTGCAAGGGGTTTGAAATGCTTCTCAGCAAGCAAACAGCTTCAAATGTGAAGTTTGGGATCGGGTATAATCACACTGTACCTCCTACATATTTTACTCCCAAGATAGAAGTAAAATCTAAAGGTGAAAGCAATTCCCAAACCACATCATCATGTGTCTCATCCTCAAGTGATAATCCAAAATCAGAGGATGAAGTCAGTATTAGTACCTCAGCTAATCAATCTGATGATGGTCTCACTGTTGATAACACATGATCAAAGAAAAACTGAGCATTTCAGGTGTTGTCTCATAAGTATTCAAAGTACTGAAGGGCAAGTAACAACACCTGAAGAGCATTTCAAACCAAATGAAAATAAACATGGTTTGACAACTGCTGAAGAGTCTATCAGGAAATCCAAAAGTACTGATAGAAAACTTCTGAAGAACAAATCTTCAGTTGTTACAAATCCTTTAGTACTTAACATAAGTACTGAGAGGAAGAAAGTACTAAAGAACACACCTTCAGTAGTTTCATCTTCTTCAGCAGTTGAACAATAGAAGATGAAGAAAAAGCCATGTGAAATATGTGGTCTATTCAATCATCTCACTCATGAATGTTGGTACAAAAAGGGTTCCAAATTCAACAAAGATAAAATCATAAAAAGAAAATTACTAAAATGAAAGATGAATTTGAAACCAAGTTTGTACCACAAACATCTCAAACTGATAACCCAAAGTTCTTACAAAAATCTAAAAAGAAGGGGTTTTTCATAAAACAGCTGAAAGTATTCCTCATGGAATATCAAAACACCAGACTAAGTCTGTGTCTTTCAAAAAGAAGGACATGGTGAGTCACAAGAACCAATGAAAAACAAGTACTGATGTGTGTGCTGAACTGAAGGCTTTAACAACCAATCAGACACAACTTGTTATGATGGTTCAATATCTATTGGGGAGAGTTAACCAAATAGATGTACCTGTGATTAAACCACTGAAAAGGAAAACTAATCCAAAATCAAAGGAATCCTTTTCAGCACCATCTCCACCTTCAAAGGCTGTTAATCATGACAAATCAGTTAGTATAAAATGTGTTGATGAGAACATACCCAAAACCAAAATAGTTTGGGTCTCAAAAGCTAACTAGTTTGTTGTGACAAATGCAGGGTTCTTCAGCATGCCATAAAAGCATCTGGTATGTGGACAGTGGAGGATCTATGCATATGACAGGGAGCAGTTCTCTTCTTCATGACCACTCTCAAGGAAATAAGGGATTTGTATCTTTTGGCAATGATACTAAGGGTTACATCATCGGCAAAGGCTTTGTGTCAAATGGTGAGATAAGATTTGATGATGTTAACCATGTGAAGAATCTCAAGTACAACTTGTTGAGTGTCAGTCAAATGTGTGATAAAGAGCATGTTGCACTTTTCACCAGCCAGAACTGTCAGATTCTGTCTTCCAATGTTTTGAGAATGATTGACAAGATATTGGATGAATATACTCTCCTGAAGGCCAATAGGATTGGAAGAGTATATGCCTTAGACTTATCAAAGAGAATTGATCTAAAAGGCCATCCATGTCTATTCTCCAAGGCCTCTCCTCAGGAATCTGAACTATGACATAAAGGCTTGGTCATGTGATTCTTAAAAACATGAACCAACTTATCCATCATGGTTTAGTGAGCGGTTTGCCATTAAAGGAGTTCAAATGTGATGACAATTGTTTTGTTTGTTTAAATGGAAAGCAACAGAAAGTATCATTCCCTCTAATAGAATAACCAAAGTCCACTGCCTATTTGCAATTACTGCATATGGATCTTTTTCGTCTAGTAAGAGTGATGAGCATGGCAAATAAAAAATACTGTCTCGTAATTGTGGATGATTATTCCAGATTTTTATGGACCTTCTTCTTACATTCAAAACATGAGGCTGGTCAAATTATCATCTACTTTGTGTTGTATGTGGAAAAGCAGTATTCCCTTCCAGTCAAGTGTGTGAGGAGTGATAATGGCACAGAATATAGAAACCACACACTTGATGAATTCTATTTATCTAAGGGAATCAAGAGGCAGTATAGCATTCCAAGAACTCCTGAACAAAATGGAGTGGTGGAGAGAAAGAACATGACCCTTATTAAAGCCGCAAGGACAATGTTGGGTGATTCTGGTTTGCCACTAACCTTTTGGGCTGAAGCTGTCAACACAGCTTGCTATGTGCAAAATAGAGTGTTAGTAAATCAAGGTTGATGAAGACTCCTTATGAGGTGTCACATCATTTGGTTCCTCTGATTTCCTTTTTTAGAGCATTTGGGTGCCCCTCTTACATTCTTAACACAAAGGATCCACTTCAGAAGTTTGAATCAAAGGTGGATGCATGGTACTTTGTTGGGTATTCATCTACTTGCAAGGCATACAGAGTTTTTAATTGCAAATAATGATAGTTGAAGAACCTTGCATGTAATGTTTAATGAATCTACAAAGGAGAAAATCCCATGAAACCTGTGGAGTTATTTGATTTGGACATACTGCAATATCTTCCTTATTAGTCTCTAGCTGTTGTAGATTCTGTGAATCTATCATCTCCTGCAACTAGTCATCCATCTAGTGGCACAATTGCAAGTTTTAGTGATCATCTGCCTGAGTCTACTAAAATTGATGTTCCTGTAGCTTCAGCAGTTCCATCCACAACAAATGCTGATGAGATCTCTCAATCCTCTACTCATTTGAATTGCCATCTCATTTTAGGTTTCAAGAGTCTGGATCAACATCTGTTGCTGTTGAATCTCCTACAAACACTTGCACAGATCTTATTGAGTACCAAGAACTGAAGAAACACCCCATGTCTCATATCATTGGTGACATCAATGCTGGTGTTTCAACTAGACGTCAATTGTCCAATGTCTGCTTTTATGCTCTCTTCATCAGTCAGCAAGAGCCAAAGAACTATCATATTGCATTAAGAGACAATGGATGGGTTGAAGCCATGCAACTTGAGCTTTTTCAGTTTCAAAAGCAGCAAGTGTGGGAACTGGTTCCTCTACCCCAAGGTAAGTGTGCAATACGCACTAAATGGGTGTTTAGGAATAAAACTGATGAAAAAGGTCAAATTGTCAAGAACAAGGCCAGACTGGTTGTATAGGGGTTTTCACAAGAAGTAGGTATTGATTATGATGAAACCTTTACCCATGTAGCCAGACTGGATGCATTCAGATTGTTCTTAGCTTATGCTTCTTTCCATAATCTTAAAGTTTTTCAAATGGATGTCAAAAGTGCATTCTTATATGGTAAAATAAAAGAAGAAATTTATGTGTGTCAACCACCGGGTTTTGAAGATCATAAACATCCAGATTGGGTGTATAAGCTTGATAAGGCTCTTTATGAGTTAAAACAAGCTCCTAGAGCCTGTTATGAAACACTGTCTAACTTTCTTCTTCAAAACAATTTCACTAGGGGCTCCATAGATAAAACTTTGTTCATTAAGAAAGTAGGCATGCATAAGCTCCTTGTTCAATTTATGTAGATGATATTATTTTTGCATCCTCTGATCCTTAGTTTTGTGATGCCTTCACTAAGTTGATGCAACAAATGTTTGAAATGAGTGCCATGGGAGAATTACAGTTCTTTCTGGGTTTGCAAATCAAACAAATCGCTGATGGAACTTTCATTCATCAGTGAAAATATACAAAGGATTTGTTGAAAAAGTTTGATTTACAAAACTGTAAGTCCTGTTCTACTCCCATGTGCAACACCACATAACTGGATGCTGATCAGAAAGGTAAAGCAGTTGATAAAACTCTTTATAGATGTATGATTGGTTCCTTGATGTACCTTACAGCTTCTAGACCAGACATTATGTTTGCAACTTGTGTCTGTGCTAGATTTCAGGCTGCACCTAAAGTATCCTATATGATTGAAGTCAAAAGGATCTTTAGATACTTGCAAGGAACTCAATCTCTTGGACTTTGGTATTCCACTGGGCACTCTTGCAAATTAGTTGCTTTCTCTGATAGTGACTATGCAGGGTGAAAATTAACCAGAAAATCAACCTCTGGTGGATGCCAATTTCTAGGCAATTGTTTAGTTTCTTGGCAGTGTAAGAAACAAACTTCAGTTGCTACATCCACTGCTGAACAAGAGTACATTGCTGCTGCAAGTTGTATATCTCAGGTACACTTGCTTCAGAATCAAAAACTGGATTATGACATTACAGAGACTAACACTCCTTTACTGATGGACAGTGCTTCAGCTCTTTGTATTGTTAAGAATTCTGTCCAGCATTCTAGGACCAAACATATTGAGATCAGACATCATTTTATCATGGATTGTTATGAAAAAGGTCTGATTGATCCAAAGTTTGTTTTTAGTGCTCATGAGCTTGCAGATATATTTACTAAGCCTTTGGACAGTGCAACTTTCCAAAATCTAGTGCTAAGGCTTGGTATGCTGCAACTAGAATGATTTGACAACTACTGATGATCTCAGTTCACAAGTACTGATAAGCATTAGTATACAACTGTCAAAAATAAGTACTGATAAGTTATTTTATCTTCAGTAGTTTTCATAACTACTGAAGACTAAATTACTTAAAAGTACTGAAGTACTTTATTTGTTGAAGAGTACTGATGTAGTTACAACTACTGATGTGGTTACAACTACTGATGTGTATTCTAACACATTAGTACCGATGACCAATGAAACATCTGAAAATCAGATAGTCTGCTGAGTAAGTGTTAAGGTCAATGAAACAACTGAGATCTGTGAATTGACGACAACTACTGATGAGAAATTTTACTCTTCAATTGTTTCAAACAACTGCTATTTCATTTCAAAACAACTGAAGCCAAAACCAAGTCTTTAGTAGTTTCAAACTACTCATGACTAACACCAAGTCTTAGTTGTTTACAACATCTGAAAGTTAAAACCATGTCTTCAGTCGTTTCCTAACAACTGATGACCAACACCAAAACTTTCAGTTGTTTTCTTGGAGCCGTTTCATAACCTATAAATACCTAACCCTAACTTCAAACTTTCCATAAGTTGTTTTCAGAACTTTCATCTTCCATTAATGCCGACCATGCAAATCAAACCACGACACAACTGTGTTGCCTACCTCAAAAAATCGGCCTTTTGGACTAAGTTTGATGCTGCCATTGATCTGATGGTTGATTCCATGTATCAAACTGCCTTTCTTCTGAATCCAACCATCTATCCCGATACCCTTTGCCAATTCTGGACAAATGTCACTGTCCACACTAGTGAGAATGATGTAGCGATCACTCTCCAGTCGTTTGTAAACCAGAAGAAGGTGGTCATCACTCTTGCTATCATTCGCCAAACCCTAGATCTGAATGATGCCACCTTTGTAACCAAATACCCAAAGAGCACCATTGATCTATCATTCATCAACCATGGGTATGAGGGCGACCTAAGTGCTACCACCATTCTGAAGAAGCACTTCCATGATGCTGAACGCCTAATCTTTCATATGATCAATGTCTGCCTTGCCCCCAATTCCTCTTCATGGGATCAAATGTCATCCAAGTGGCAGCAGGTATTGTATTCTATCCTTGAATGCCAAAGCTTAATTTTTTTTGAAATTATATTTTTGGAATTAAAAGATCTGGCAATGAAACCTGTGGCTAACAGATGGATCTTATATCCAAGGTTTCTTATGGCCGTAATCATCAATCAATTAAAATCCTGTTGGCCTTGGAGTCCCTGCTGTGGTAGTTTTGCCTGAGGTATACTCCAGGCACAACTCTGACCCAAAACTCAAAGAGGCTGCCAAACTGCTAAAACCCAAGCAGAGGGAACCCATAGCCTCATCCTCCAGATCCAAAGTCCCCTCCAAACCACAATCCAAACAAACCAAAAAGGCTACTTAGGGAGTTGAGTCCCCTCATGATGCCCCTGCAACACAAACGCAGGATGAAACTACTTGTAGTAATCCCCTAGTAGTTTCCAAGACTCTACCAGCTGAAACTGCTCAGGTATCCTCTCAACAGGATCCTGATGCAACCAAAAATGGGGAAACCACATTACTGGAATCTCTCCCACTTGAGAAGATTGCCATTGAAGAGCACCATTCATCCCAGGTGCAATCTTCTTCACACTTATCTCCCACTGAAGCCACCCCTACAAGCCCAACTGTGGTTATTTCACAAGTGCTGACTCAACTACATTCCTCTAACCCTCCCCAGTAACCTATTACCACTGGGAAAACCTCAACAGTTGAGGGAGAGGATTATAATGTGGCTGATAACCCACCCGCACAGGGATTACAGAGTTCAATCTCCCTGTCTAGAGGAGGAGATTCGAACATCTGGTGTGGCTACCTCTTCTCCTGTTTCTGTACATGAACAGGATCAAGGTGGTATCATCTCTAAGACCTCACCAGAGGCAACTGCCAATAAAGGACATAATCTTGAGGCAAGAAGTCCCTAGTTCCAAGAAATAGGGGCACATGTGAATAATGATCTACACTTAGCACATGTTCAGCCTGATTTAATCAGGAGGTCAGATGATTCAACAAAGACTAATGATGATCTGGGCTTTTTCTTTGATGTTCTAGCCCATAAACCATTCTTGAGGCTGAGTTATGTAGACTACAAGAACTGCTTGCCAAATTGTCACAAGAATCAAGTCCATCTGCCCAATTCGCCCACAGATGGCAGCTTTTTCTGACGCTCTCCCAAACACTGAGCCTCTCCCAACAACTATGCCACCAGCCTCTGATTCAGGCACCATTTCTCAAGGATAGAACCCTCTAAGTAAATGGTTGCTGCCTTTCAATCCTCCTTACCTCTCATCACTAACATTGTGCATCAAGCCATTAATGAGACGCTTTCCTCAAATTTTCAAACCTTAGTTCATGATGTTGTTTCTAAGAGACTTTCTGACATTCAAACCCCTGAACCCAATGCAACCAAAAATGGGTGGTCTAAGTCTGTGAACGTAGACAAAAGAAAGAGAGTTAAAGAGGAAGAAGAAAAAGAGAAGAAAGAAAAGGAGATGATCACATACAAGAGAAAGAAGAGTGCTGAACAGACTGCATATGAGAAAAAGTTAGAAGAACTCATCAAAGAAGATGATGAGCAACATAGCAGATCTATGGATAAGGTCATTGATCAACTCTTCAGATAATGTTTTGATACAACCAAACTTGACTCTGAAATTAGAAGGCTAGAGATTCAAGAGATTGAGCATAGATGGGCAAGTTGTAGTGAGAAAGAAAGGGAAAGGCTGGAAGCTATGATAAGATTCATATCAAAGTATTTGGAAGATCAATCATTGAAGTGAAGTCATGGTCTAGAGACAGTAATTTGGAGATAACCACCAGAATATGTTCTTCTGAAGTATTCAACAAAGGATTGATCATAGAAGCTCTTGATGAAGCTGGTGCTAGGAAAAAGTCTGATATGGCAAAGTTATCCAAAGCCTCACTCCCAAACAAGATACTAGAGTAGCCTGTACAATCTCCCAACCCAATACAACCAACTTCCAAACCCTCAAAACCAACTCCTTTACCCAAGAAACCTACTCAAACCACTACCAATGATGCACCCAATAGGAAAAGAAGGGTGTTGAGGATGGAAGAAGAAGAAGAAGATGATGAGGATGATAGTCTGCCAATCTCTGTTGTTCATAAAACAAAGATGCCTGAGCCCAGGAGTCAACTAACAACAATCACACCTGACATCCAAAGGCAAATGGTAAAAGTCAAACTTAAAGAAGAAGAACAGCACAAACAATATGATGAGCAGCTGTTAAGGATGGTTCATAAAGAGTTTCCTAAGTCTTCATCCATACAAGCTATGAAGAAACATGCTCAGAGGTTGTATGCTCTTAGTACTATGGGCCTGAGTTCTTCTTTGAAAGTGAAGCCGAAGAACTCACAAGGAAGAACAAGTTGTATTCCTTGAGGCCTATGTTAGAGAGTCTTACAGACTCATCATTGGGAAGTAAGTCTCATGGATGGGGTAATAGCTCTGTGTCTAATTCCCTAAGACAGTGTTCCCATTCATCCTTTCCCAATCAAACTTTCTCAACCTCTTCCCTGGCCTGAGCTTAATTTGGTGATTTCTGAGCTGATCCAGAAAATGTTTCTGCCAATAAGTGGGACTTCAATAATCTTAAAGGTTTTGGCTGCATTGATTTCTGAGCTGATCCAGAAAATGTTTCTGCCTTTAAGTCCCACAACATCATAACACTAAAGTGGTCTACAACAGCTGGAGACAAAGTCTGAAGACAAAGGCTGAAGACAAAGTCTGAAGACAACAGCTGAAGACAAAGACTGAAGACAACAGCTGAAAACAAAGTCTGAAGTCAAAGTCTGAAGATAAAGTCTGAAGACAACTGCTCAAGACAAAGTCTGAAGACTAAGTTCTCAGAAGTTGTCACAACAGCTGAAGTAGTTCTTTTCAGTAGTTGTGATGGTTTACTTTTCAGTAGTTTGTAATCAATAGTTTTATTTTATGTAAAACATATGAAGTTCTTACACATCAGATGTTATAACTTCAGTAGTTGTAATTTTAGCTTGTACTTAGCTTTTTGTGAAGGTGTCCTCAGTTGTTGTGGACATCTTCAGTAGTTTAGTCTACTTTTAGTTGTTTGTATAAATCAGTTAGCTATCACTATCAAGTGACATCAGCTGATGTCACATTCCTTTATAAAAGGAATGTTGACCTAATTTCTTTGTAGCCGAAGCTCATGCATGAATGAAAATATTCTCTTTGCAAAAAATTGTCTCTCTTTATAACCATCACTGTTTGATTGAATATTCATTATTATTCTTGCTTAAATTTCATCTAATTTTTGTTCTATTCCGCTGCAAATCTTAATCTAATTGATCAAACTAGATCCCGATCCTTTCAAATGTGGATGTCTTGTTCTTCATGAATATTTCTTTTATTATATTTGGCATTAGTGTTTGGTCATCAAATTTGTTAGGATGGATGAATGAACACTTCTGCACATTTGTTGCTGAACATCCATATTAGTAAACGTAGATGTACAAATGCTTATTAGCATTTGTTCAGACTATACGCATTTGTAAATATGAATGAGCAATTACTTTTCAGCATTTGTTCATTGGTAATTCGCATGTAGAAATGCAGATAGCCGACACTTTTCTTCTACTGCAGATGCCTCATCCGCATTTCTCCTTGGACTTAAAGGAAATTACTAGTAGAACAATCATCAACCACCTCTTGAATTGGCATGTATGATCCTTTTAGGTTCCAACAATACTCCCCCTAAGGATTTTACAACCTAAGTACTTCAAGGGTTTGTGGTGGATGAGGTTGTGAAGGTTTTGTTGGGTCTTGGACTGATGATGGAGTTGTAGTTGGGTCTGCCAAAGTAGGATCTAGGATAGCATTAATCATGTTAGAGAAATCCCTTGCTTCAGCTATCTTGTCTCTGCTCTGGACATGAATCTTCATTTGGCTCATTGAGTAGACTACTTCAATAGGCAGTTGCATTAGGGAAATGGGCTCCCAAATAGACAAATGTACATAACCGATCCATGTGGATTGGTAAAAATCCTTCCACATCAACCTTTAACCTGACAATGTTCCCCATCTGGAGAGGAGTCTTTTTCTTCTTTCTTTGTTTTTTTTGTATTGATTAGGTCATAGCCCATCTTCAAAATCTTGATACACTTAAAGAAGAAGTACTTATTAGCCTCTTCAAGATTTTGTTGATCTCCCTAAAGTGTCTCGTATAAATGCAGTGGATGTATGATTCATTAAGCAGTCTGACCTCATAACCACTAAACAACTGAATTTTAGATCCATCCTTTCCTCCCCACTTCTTTTCAATCACCAACTCATAAGTCTTCTCATCATAAAACACATTTAATATTGGTTTAAAAGTGTGAGTTCCAATCACTATCTTCCTTTTTAATGACTTAGTTGGCTTTACATTCAGTTCAATAAATACGAACTCCTCAACCCCTTTCACTTTCTTCATCTTTTGAAGAGGATTCTATAATGATTAGTCTTTTCTAATACAAATTGTTTTCAGAGATTTGAAGTTGTCTGTTCTCTTATACATCTTCATAATATCTTCAAATTCGTGTCCCTTGTACATAACTTCATGGTTGATCGATTCCAACTTAGCTAGTTCTTTTAGGTCATGAATCTTTAGGGAGTTCACCAGAGCAGTATACTCGGTGAAGAATTGAACAAGACCTGAGATTATTTTAACCATAAACATGTTTCAATCACTATCATGCTTTTAGGCATTGATTTTGACATATCCATTGCCCTGTGGAGTAGACACACCTTGAGTCATCTCTAAGGTGGTGAGCCCTTCTTGTAACTTCAGTTAAGAAGGCTTAGCAAACCACTCAGGATTCTTGTGGAGTACGGGTACGAAAGCATCATGGTCTTTTGGTGCAAGCTGGATGTCTTGGGATGATACCCTTGTTCTTGGATTTTGACTAATAATCTCTTCTTCAAGTTTCATTAATATGTTTTTCCTCTCATTGATCAGTCTAAGCATTGTAGCCCTTAGTGAATTAGTCTTCTGGTTTCCAATCCTTCTTTTCTTGCAGCCATGCTCAAATATGTAATCCTTCATTTCCCTATCAGTCATGCTATAGGGATCCAGATAAAATGACTGAGGAGCTTCAGTCATTTGAGATTTGGTTGGGGAAGGTGACATAAGTGACTTGAGGTTTTGACCCTTCTCATATTTAGTCACGAATCAAGGGTCCAAAAGCTTGTTCAGATTTTCTTCTTCTTCAACCATGTGCTCATATGTCATGCCAAACACCTCATCTACATTATAACCATGACTGATCAGAAACATGGCTTTAATCATTAGATCATTCGGTGTGCCTTTTCAACCATCTCATCCATTGATGTTTTAGCCTTCATTAGGAGTTATTTAGTTATGGTTCATCAACCACATAACCTCCTTCAATTTATCCTTCCTCTTGTTCTACAAACTCAATTCCTTTCTTTAGTTGTTCCTTAGCCATTTCATGTTCTTCAAGAAATTCAGCTATTGCAGCTAGACTTCAAGAATCATCTTTATTGTTTCTTTTTGATTGGTTCCTCTTCTTCAATAAGCCTTTTCCCATTTGCCTTTTTAGAGAGGTACTTTCTCTTCCTTGTGTAAGTGTGTAGTCTAGGACCAAATGAATAGGGAATTGATTATTTAGCTTCATTCTTTTCAGTTTCTTTTTTTCTTAAAAAAATTCTCTTTTTATTTCTCTTGTTCTTTCTCTACTGATTTTTCTCTTTCTTGCATTGCTTGATAAAGTTTTCTAATAATTTCTTTTTGCTCAGCAGTTGAGGTGAAACTTGTTTCAATTTGTAAGCTTAGCTCCTTTTCTAATGGCATAGGAGACTGATGAATCAGTACTATGTTCTCAACTAGTCGTCTTGGTCTCGGGTCTTTCACAAACTTCCAAAACTCATCATCAATGATAAATTCTCTAGAAGAGTAAATTTCGAGCTTTGTGATCATATCTCTAAGCTCAGATTCATCATGTTGAGTTCCTTCAGGTTGCTCACTTGAGTATACCACTATTTCCATACCAAGTTCTTCTTTTCTAGTCTCACTAGGATGAGTATCTTCTACTTGCTCACTTTTTCTTGGTTTCTTCATAGGTGGAGAGTCATTGCCATTATCATCACTCTCACCTGAAGAACTATCATCTTCCTTTTCCTTTTCAATCTCATCATTTTTCTCCTTTTGGACTCATCATCTTTTTCTTCCTTCTCTTATGCTCTTTCTTTCTTGATCATGATCACATCTCTAATTTAGAGACTCTTTTAGTCAAAGTCTCAATTTTTTTAGATAAGTAATGATGTCAGTTTGTACTTCAACCATGCTCTCTTGTTCTTCCATGGCAATACTTTTTAGAGGTGACAATATCTACATGCTCACTTATTTCATCGTTTGCTTGTTGAAGAACACCCTTGAGTCTTTCTATCTCATTATATTTTTCTTTCTTTTTAGATTTATACTTATCTTTAAGATCTTTCAATTCATTTTGTTTTTCATCTAACTCTAAAAGTCTGTCTTTGATAATACCAACCCTTCTGTCATGGAGGTTTTCTACCCGAGCCACTTTCTACAATAGGTCTGAGATCATTTCATATTTCTCATCAACCTTATTTATTTCTGATTCAGCATAGCTTTCAGAAGGGCCTGCCTCTAGTGGAGCTTGTCTTATAGGCTTCCTCATTGTATGATCCTCCTTATCAGAAGATGATTTGGATTCTTCTAAAGAGCTGGTAGATTCATCAAGTCAACATGCTCAACAGCTACAGTAGATGAATGGATAAGAGAAATATGATACTAATGAATTGGAGATACATGAGGTGAGTGAATGAGAGACGGGATAAATGATAATGTAACGTGAGCTTCTTGAATAGAAGGCCTAGTGTGAAGATGACTACTTACATCCACATGTGGTAACAGTAGCCTGAGCATCTTGTTGTTCTTCTTTAACAAGAGCTTCTTGTTCCTCTATAACTTCTTCCTCATTTATATGCTATAAAATCAATGGCAACAAAGCAAAGAATTTTCCACTGTAAAAATTTATTGGATCTCTCTTCTTGATGTACTTGTAGGGTTGTGCATTGTAGTGAAGAAAATCCATCACTGGTCCATGAGGCACAATCTCTTGAAATGCCTCATTAATGAAGCATTGTAGAATCCTTGGATACATGAGAAACATGTGCCTTCATTCCTATTGAACGTTTGAAACTAGACCACTGAATACATATGCAGACATGCGGAATACTGTATTTATACACAGAGCAAATATAGTAGACGGAGTGGCTATGGGGATGTCATTCCATCCTGTCTTACTCTTGGATAAATAATGTTGAAAGATATGAATGACAAATCTCCATTGTAGAGCCACCAATCCTTTTACAATCTATTTTTCTTCAAAGCATCCCCTATGTTAGGATAAGTGATCTACGTTTGATTGATTAGAGAGTATAGCAGCGGAAATCTAACAATGAATTAGCCAATTCACAAGAACGAAAAGATATTCAATGAAGAACAAAAATTGTTATAGATAGAGAGAATTCTGCAAATATATTTCATTCAATATTCGCTTTCGTGGTAACGGAATGTCACAATTTCAATTAGGTCGACACGTCTTATATAAGAGATGTGACGTCTGCTGATGTCACTTGATAGTGACATCTAACAGAATTATTCCAACTGAAACACAACTACTGAAGATGTCAAAACAGCTGACATCTTCTTACAGAAATACTAAGTGTTATCAGTTACTATAACTACTGAAAAACATAAAACTACTGATACTACAACGACTGAAGAACAAGCTCTTTAGTCGTTTTACAAAACTACTGAAAGTAAAAACATAAAACTACTGATATCACAACTACTGAAGAAGTACCCTTCAGCTGTTGTGACAAACTACTGAAACTTCAGTACTTGGTCTTCAGACTTGAACTTCAGACGTTTCATCAGCTGATGACTTCAGTAGATATCATCAGCTGATGTCTTCAGTCTTTGTCTTCAGACTTTGTACACCAGTTATTGATCTTCAACACTTGTAGACTCTTCAGCTGTTGTACTTCAGTACTTTGGTCTTCAGCTTTAGCACTTGTGTTCTTCAGTTGTTCAGCTTCAGCACTTGTGTTCTTCAGCTGTTCAGCTTCAGCACTTGTGTTCTTCAGCTGTTGAGCTTCAGCACTTTAGTCTTCAGCTGTTGAAGTCTTCAGCTGTTGAAGTCTTCAGCACTTGATGTTCAGTTGTTGGAGTTTTCAGCACTTGTCGAACTACTGATGAAGCCTTCAACAGTTGTTGTGATATCATGTGGGACTTAGATGTTTTCTGATCTTGGCTCATTGGTTCTTTTGGTCCAACAAACTCCCCCTGAACCAATGCAGCCAAAACCTCTAATTGATTTATTTTCCCACTTATTGTTGGCAAAATGGTTGGTCTTTTTCCTTCTTGATCAGTAGAGAAGATGACCCATATTAGCACTGGCCTGGGAAGAAATCTCAGAGATCTGTTTGGCAAGGTATGAATGGGAACTCTATTTTGGGGAACTGGACACAGAGTTGTTATCCCATTCATGAGATTTACTTCCCCATTATGAGTCTGTATGACTCTCGAACATAGGCCTCAAGGAGAACAACTTGTTCCTCCTTGGAGAGTTCTTCTACTCCTCCTTCAAAGAAGAACTCTGGACCATAGTACTCAGATAAGTACTTTACAGTCCTGCCATTTTTCAACTCCACAGTAGTTACCTCCCTATAAACAAATTCATCAGGATGAGTGCCTTCAAGGAGTAACTAGAGCTCATTCTTCTTGATGTCTTCAAGCTTTTTATATAATAACCCCTTTTTGATCATTTTGTTTTCCAGTAAGGCTTGAGGGGTCATTTTTTATTGATGAGCCTTCTTGAATTCATCAATTATTTCCCATGGTGAGACTACAATGGCCAACATGATGGTAGAGTCTATTGTTTTTCTAACCTGGCCATTGTATCTATGAGGAATGGATCTTTTGTGGATTCTAGAACTCACCTTGGGGTCTGGCCATACTCTCACTCTCTCCTTCTGATACTGAAATGTGTGTCTGAGAATGTACAGCCTCTGAGCATGCCCTTTCATGGCTTGTATAGATGATGACTGAGGAAATTCCTTGTCAACCATCTTCAGTAGTTGCTCATCATGCTGCTTCTGCTATTCTTCATCTTCTATTTTGACTCTAATCGTTTCCCTTTGAGAGTCAGGTGTGATCATGGGTTGACTCCTGGGTTCTGGTAGCCTTAGACATCAGAGAGTGGCAGACTATCATCTTCACCCTCTTCTTATTCATCTTCTTCTATCCTCAGCACCCTTCTCCTCCTTCTAGATGCATCACTGGATGATGGTTGGGTTGGTAAAGGAATTGGTTTTGAAGATTGAGGATGTTTGGATTTGGGCTTTGAGATTGGTTTGGAGATTTGAGGGGTAGGCTGTTTTTGAGTGGGTGATAGGGAAGGTTGTTCAAGCATTTTGGTTGTGAGTTTGGCCTTTGTGAGTCTTGCCATTTCAAACCTTTTTCCAGCCCAAGCCTCATCAAGTGCTTCAATGATAATCCCCTTATGAAATTGCTCAGACAAACAGATTCTGGTGGCTATAGCCAGAATGCTGTCTCTGGTCCATGAACGAATCTCCATCAGTGATCTTCCTAAGTATTTGGCAATGAATCGAATCATGATCTCCAATCTCTCTTTCTCCAGCACATCATACCCAGCCCATCTGGTTTGAATTTCCTCTACTTCCAACTTCCTGATCTCACTGTCTAATGTGGCTGTATCAAAGCCTTGCTTGAAGAGTTGCTCAATGATTTTGTCCATGGATCGGCTGTGTGTATCATCTGCATCTTTTACCAGCTCTTCCAAGGATTTTTCTTCAGCATTTGTTTGATCACCAACACTTTTCTTTCTTTTGTAAGTGATCAATTGTTGTTGCTTTTCTTTTTCCAACTCCTGGATTTTTTCTTGTGCCTTCTTATCCTCAGTTCTTTTTCTCTTCTTTTCTTTCACTGCAGTACTCTCCCCCTTTTTTGATGCATTGGTGGCAGGGGTTTGTACCACAGAAAGTTTCTTTTGCACAACATCATCAATGAGTGGTTGTAGACTTGAGGAAATCCTCTCATCAATGGCTTTATAAACAATGTCATTGATGATGGGAGTGATGAGAGGTATGGATTGTTGGAATACAGCAACCATCTGCTCTGGGGGGTTCTGTCCCGGAGAGATAGTGCCAAAGGCAGAAGCTGGAGGCTCAGTGAAGTGAGAGGGTAAAGTGTTTGGGGAACCTTCAAATGAAGGTGCCATCTGTGGGTGGATGGGGGCAGATGGACTTACATCCTGAGACTTCTTGGCAAGCAGTTCTTGTATTCTGCTTACCTCAGCCTCCAGGATGGTGTTGTGGGCTAGAACGTCAAAGAAAAAGCCCAGGTCATCATCAGCAGAAGCTGAATCACCTGACCTCCTGCTTGTAGCAGGATTTACATGCACTGGGTGTAGACCAGTTTTAGCATGTGCCCCTTTTTCTTGGAACTGGGGACTTCCAGCCTCAGGACTATGTCCTTCATCAGCTGTTGCCTCTAGTGAGGTCAATTCATTGGACCACGACTACTATCATGGCAGTGCAAAAAGCAAACCAATGTATATGTATCCACAGCTGAGGCTGAGTACGTAGCTGCTTCAACTGGTTGCTCTCAAGTCCTTTGGTTGCAAAACCAATTGCTTGATATGGTTATAATTTCTTCAAACTTTAATTTACATATACAATTCTGCTGCTATGTTTATAATGCTAATTGTGACATCCGTCACCTTAAGGTCCGTCGAACGACATAAATAAGCATAGAAATATTTTAATTATTCTTCCTTTTCTTCATGAACTCCTGCTTTAAGGAATCATGTATGCTTTATTTTCCCCTGTGCCTGTACTTCCTCCGAGAACGTAAGCTAAGCATAAACCTTTTTACAAATTTCATCACCATTACCACCAAATATAACATTTCTAATTTCAACCATTGTCATTAATAAAACTATTTTAGACTATCAAATGCCATTAAACACGCTTTTAACCTTAATATAACGAACATTTTAAGATCGTAATCAACCGAAAAATTTTTTTGGGAAACTCGAGGGTTAAGTGCAGGGACTAAATTTGTAATTTTGCAAACTTGGACTGGGTATATAAACACCATTCCCAGCCATTTATCCTCATCTCATCTTCTTCACCTTCAACATTTTCTCCACTTTCTCTCTCGATCTAGCACCTATAACCGTCACGTTTGTTGCGTTTTCATTGCCAAATCTTGGGTATCATCGTGTATACTCGTTCCTAGCAGGTAGACAACCTTGTTCAACCCGTTTTTGGCTTGGTTTTACTGCTGTGTATTCTAGGGTTTCGGGTGCTCGGGTCATCCGAGCACATGAGGTTGTGTGGGTGCGTGTGAGGTCTTTCTGCTTGTGTTTCATGTTTGTGTATGTTTGTAGAGTGTTTCTGGAAGTCCTTGTGGTGTAAAACTCGCGTTTAGAGCAGCTCGGGGGCTGCTCAGCCCGACCACAGTCGCGATTCTGCAGTTCAGGCGACTGGGTTTGTCAGGCGATTGAGCGTGCGACTGAGTGAGTCGTGCCACTGAATCTTGCGTCTAAGTCAAACGTGCGACTGAGTTGGGCGACTAGGCATGTCGTGCGACTGAGTCGTGTGACTGTGAGTTTGTATGCTATTCAGTCATGCGTGCGACTGTGAGTTGTATGCGATTGAGTCATGCGTGCGAATGAGTGTATGTGATTGAGTCATGCGTATGAATGATTGTGTGCGATTGAGTCAGGTGACCGACTGAATGTATGCGATTGTGCTTGTTTCGCATGACTGGAGTCCAACGCACGAATGAATGTTCAATCACACGAAAGTAGCTAATTCGTACGATTAGGGTTGATTCGTGCGCATGAAGTGTGGGTCGTGCGAATGTGTGTTGTGTGGTTCGACTGAATGCCAGCCATACGAATGAAGACTCAATCGCACGAATGAAGATGATTCGTATGATTGAAGGTTGATTCGTAAGGATGGAGCGTTGAGTCGAGCGTCTGTCCTGTTGTGTGACTGATGATGTTGAGTGTGAATTTACCCTTGAACGTCTGATGCTAATAAGGCAACATGAGTAAAAGGGTCATTGCTTGACCACAAAGATTAAAGTCAACGCTATGAACATGCACATACTATTTCAATTGAAAACAACCTAACATTTTACAGTTATCAACAATCCAATTGGAACTCCAAATACTTAACAAGTGCTATCTTTCATAACCACGAGATCATTTCACCGATGTCATAAGCAATGACAACTACTCGTAGTACTTGGATCTACATAAGATCTGATACGTGTGTCCGCTTGTGTGTGTGCTACCTACGACCGAAACGATACAACCCGAACCGACCAAACATTACTATATGCTTTGTACAGGTCATTAATGCTTAACAATAACTGTCAATAGGTGTTGACTGTTCTCTGCATACAACTGTTGGATATCTCGATCTTTCATACTTACCACTTAACATGTGAGTTTCGTGGCCCCTTTTTGTGCTTATACTACTTTACAAACATGGGGGAAAAGTATGGTCGCCCGTCTTCTATGTTGTACAACATACATAAAATTTACATACTTGGAATCAATGTGCTACTGTTTTGTGGGTACTTATCTTATACATGCTTGAGTCTGCTTTGTGGTTCTTTCTTACAACCATTTAATTCCAGTGTGGAACCGACGGTTAGGTATTGGTAGTACTACTGGGTTGACACCCCCACCCTCATGTTGGTATACTAGTTAGTACCAAAAATAGCCAGGTACGGGCTTTGGGTGAATATATTCCGACAAGATTCTTTGTGTACGTCATTAGGTTTGGTTGTAAAACTCTTGTCATGTGATTTTGCTTACTTATAACTATATGCACGGTATTCTGCAACAACTTTATACAGCATCATTACTTATTTACTTTAAACCTGCGAACTCACCACAATTTTGTTGACCATTTTGAGCATATCTTTTCAGGTGATCATGCTAGCTGAGGTTCTAGGTGTGCTGCCTTAGTGGAGACCCTAGGATGCCTTTTCGGGCCAAACTTGTCATTTTGAAAACAATTGATGTATCTATTTCAAACAACGTTATACTTTGTAACTTGTTCCCGGGTTGTGGGAATTGCATACAATGTTATCATCTATGTAACATGATTTATGTGTCATGTTTACGCTTATGGCTATGTTGTCGTGAATACTGACTAAACACGACACAAGTCCCCTTGTTGTCGGGTGTTGTCATGACATGCTGATCATCATTATTATTATTGCATCTCTATCGCTTACTATGTGTTATGATGATTCCCGTCTCATTACGCCCCCGTGTTTTCGCTCTTAGCGGGGTGTGACAGACTGGTATCAGAGCTATTGGTTATTGAGAATTAGGCAATACGCTTGACCTAGACTGTAACCTAGGAACCTTCATGTAGATTGCATGCCAGGGTTGTGTGCATTTTGTATCTCATACGTGTTTCTCATTACTTGTTCGCTTATCCTCTATTTCGTGATCTTTTCACCCTAGGAGAGAGCCCTTGTGCTCACATTTTTATGGGATGCTCCTGTTAGATCTTCCGTTCCCTCTGCGCGCCAAGTTATCATGACCAAATTCGGGTATTGAGACCCGAAGAGATCTTCACAGATCATATACTACGCTTAACCTTGGATACTGAGACCGACCCGAGGAGGCTATGTCTGAGTCCTTTAAGGATGCGAAATAGGCAACCTCCACCAGACTATACGTGATTACATGCTTGGGCTCTCAGTTGACTTGATGGATTATTATGGATATGATGAAAAGGAAAGTCGGATTTCATGTAACCGGATCGGGCATCATTCTCGGTACATCGTGGGTGTGGTGGGAACGCTGCGGGGAACCCTATATATAAACATCACCGGTATACCGAGAATATGCTTGAAATGGGCTGCATGGTGATCTTGACCAACCGGAACATGAACATTGGAACTTGATAAGTGGAATACTTGTGTATCTTATAGTGACTAAAGCTTACATGTTACCTCTTTTATGAATAGAACATGCCGCCTCGAAGATCTACTCGCAGTAATAGTAGCGGAATTGAAACCCCAAGGGGCAGAGGCAGAGGCAGAGGCAGGGGAAGAACCCCAAGAACAAGTGATGCTCTTGCCAGTAACAATCAAGGAACAGGGAACGCGGATGTGGCAGCCCTGATCGCTCAACAGCTGGCCGCACTAATTCCGACTATCGTGGCCCAAGTGAGCGATGCTCTTCAGAATTCTCACCCCCACGGGGACGGTGGCAATGATAATGAGGATAACGGTAACCCGACCGGGAACGAAAGCAATCAGGAGACCGGAAATGGTGGTACAGCCGGTAACGAAACTGGAATTATTAATGAGACCGGTTTGTGAATGCTAGACGAGGATGTTCGTACAAGGAATTTGTGGCTTGTAAACCACGAGAGTTTGATGGCAAAGGTGGAGCCATAGCTCTGACCACATGGCTTGAAAAGATGGAGGCCGTGATCGACATCAGCGAACGCCTCGACAGTCAAAGGATTAAGTACGCCACTTGCTCACTACAGGGCAAGGCACTAACGTGGTGGAACACTCAGATTCAGGCTAGGGGAAGAGAATCCGCGATGCAAATGTCGTGGGATGAGTTCAAGGCCCTAATCACCGAGGAGTACTGTCCTCTTAACGAGATGCAAAAACTTGAGCATGAGTTCTGGAATCATGCCATGGTGGGGGCTGGGCACGCAGCTTACACCGATCATTTTCACGAGCTAGCAAGGTTGGTTCCACATCTAGTCACCCCGGAATCAAAAAGGACAGAGAGGTACATTTGGGGTCTTGCGCCTCAAATCCGGCAATGGTAACCGCTACTGCTCCTCCTACTATTTAGAGCGCGATTCTGAAGGCTGGCGCTCTAACTGATGAAATGGTGAGAATTGGGGTTTTCAGCAGGGGAGCAGAGAAAAGGAAAGAAGTTGGGGAAACGAGCCGGTCGAGTGCCAGGAAATTCGAGAAAAGGGCCAAGACAACCAGAAATTTTGTGGCCGTGACCCAGGGCAGGCGAGAATATGTGGGTCCGCACCCCCGATACGATAGGTGCAACTTTCATCATCCCCCAGCTATGCCGTGTCGGGTGTGCGATAACTGTAGACGCCCGGGACATTTACCAAGAGACTGCAGAACAACGCCGAATATGGTCGCACCAGTCAACGCGGTTAACCCCGCCGGGAACGCCAGGGGCTATTATGAGTGTGGAAGCCCTGATCATTACCGAAACATGTGCCCCAAATTGAATCGGGCGTCGGGCCAACAAGGGAACAGCCAGCATCAGACTATGGCTATAGCTGGACATCAAGGCCCGACAAACCAGGGGAACGCGACTCGGGGACGCGCTTTTGCCATTGGAGCCAATGAAGCCCGTCAGGACCAAAATGTCGTCACGGGTACGCACTTACTCAATAATCACTTTGCATCTGTATTATTTGACACTGGAGCAGACAATAGCTTTATATCTTCTGAATTTATGCAATTGCTCATTTGAGTCCTAGTAGGCTAGAAACTAGCTACTCTGTAGAGATGGCCAATGGTAGGGTTGTTCAGGGCAACAGGATTATTAGAAAGTGCTTGATAATATTAGAGAACCACACCTTCGATATTGAATTGATACCCTTTGAGCTAGGAAGTTTCGATGTGATTGTAGGAATGGATTGGTTGTCAAAACACGGGGCCGAGATTGTTTGTCGAGACAAGGTAGTGCGAATCCCTATTTCAGACGGGGGAGTACTCAGAATTCAAGAAGAGAGACCGGGGAGAAACTTAAAGCTTATTTCCTGTTTGAAAGCACGCTGGAGTTTACGAAAACAGTGCTACTCTTTTCTGGCTCACGTGGTGGAAAAGAAGGAAGAGGAGCAGAAATTGGCAAATATCCCTGTAGTGCGGGATTACCCAGATGTATTTCCTGATGACTTGCCTGGTTTGCCCCCTCCACGACAGGTGGAATTTCGTATTGAGTTGGTTCCTGGAGCGACACCGGTAGCAAAGACACCGTATCGGTTGGCACCGTTTGAAATGCAAGAGTAATCTAGCCAGTTACAAGAACTACTGGAGAAGGGTTTTATTCAGCCGAGTCACTCGCCTTGGGGAGCACCAGTGTTATTTGTCAAAAAGAAGGATGGGTCGTTCCATATGTGCATCGACTACCGTGAGTTGAACAAATTAACCGTGAAGAATCGGTATCCTCTCCCCAGGATCGACGACCTGTTTGATCAGTTACAAGGAGCTTCGTATTTTTCCATGATCGACCTTCGATCTGGATATCACCAACTAAGAGTTTTCGAGGAGGACATACCGAAGACAGCATTTAGAACTCGTTATGGGCACTATGAGTTTTTGGTCATGCCATTCGGATTGACTAACGCACCAGCTGTGTTCATGGACTTGATGAATCGGTGTGCAAACCTTACTTGGATAAGTTTGTGATCGTATTCAATGACGACATACTTATCTACTCTCCATCGAAGGAGGACCATGAAGAACACCTTCGGGCAATACTGGAACTGTTAAGAGAAGAGAAACTTTTCGCCAAGTTCTCGAAGTGCGAATTCTAGCTGCGAGAGGTGAATTTTTTGGGTTATGTGGTTAACAAAGACGGGATTCATGTAGATCCCGGCTAGATCGAAGCGGTAAAGAAATGGGATACACCCCAGACACCTTAAGAGATACGGCAGTTCTTAGGATTAGCCGGATACTATCGTCGTTTCATTGCGAACTTTTCAAAGATCGCTCAACCGTTGACGTTGCGGACTCAGAAAGACAAGAAGTTTGATTGGGGAGATGCGCAAGAACGGTGTTCCAAACGCTGAAAGATAAGTTGTGCAATGCACCGATATTGTCCCTCCCAGACAGAACTGATGATTTTGTGGTGTATAGTGATGCTTCGCATCAAGGGTTGGGATGTGTACTAATGCAGAAAGATAAGGTGATCGCCTACGCTTCGCGACAACTTAAGGTGCACCAGAAGAACTACACGACTGATGATCTTGAGTTGGGCGCTGTAGTATTCGCACTTAAAATATGCAGGCATTACCTGTATGGAACCTAATGCATCGTATACACAGATCATAAAATCCTTCAACATATTCTGGATCAGAAGGAACTCAATATGCGACAGCGACGTTGGGTAGAGCTTCTTAGTGACTACAATTGTGAAATCCGATATCATCCGGGGAAAGCTAATGTGGTGGCTGATGCTCTAAGCCGCAAAGAACGCGTGAAACCACTACGTGCTCGAGCTTTGGATTGATCATTCAAACAAATTTGAAAGCTCAGATCGAAATTGCACAAAGTGAGGCGTTGAAAGAAGGAAACCTTGCGGGAGAAGAATTCCGAGGGTTGGATAAACAACTGATGTGCAAGGACGATGGTGTGCAGTACTTCGTGGACCGTATATGGGTACCCAAGTGGGGAGGTGTACGTACCTTGGTCATGGATGAAGCACACAAGACACGATATTCTATTCATCCTGGCGCTGACAAGATGTACCACGATCTCAAAGATCTGTACTGGTGGCCAAGCCTAAAGAAAGACATTGCCACGTACGTCAGCAGATGCTTGACATGCTCCAAAGTTAAAGCTGAACATCAGAAACCATCGGGACTATTACAACAACCTGAGATTCCCGAATGGAAATGGGAGAACATAGCCATGGACTTCATGACCAAACTCCTTCGAGGGAGCAACGGGCATGACTCGATATGGGTCGTAGTGGATCGAATGACAAAATCAGCACACTTCTTGCCAATCCGAGAAGACTACAAAATGGACAAGTTGGCGAGATTGTACATAAAAGAGGTCGTGACAAGACACGGAGTGCCGGTGTCAATCATATCCGACCGTGATGGCCGATTCACTTCACGATTTTGGCAAACACTACAGAAAGCAATGGGCACTCGATTAGACATGAGTACCGCCTATCACCCTCAAACAGATGGCCAAAGTGAACGAACCATACAAACGCAAGAAGACATGCTGAGAGCGTGTGTAATCGACTTTGGTGGTAGTTGGGATACTCATTTGCCATTGATTGAGTTCTCTTACAATAACAGCTACCACACCAGCATTGGGTGTGCTCCGTTCGAAGGGTTGTACGGAAGGAAGTGTAGATCGCCCGTTTGTTGGGCCGAGATTGGTGAAAGTCAGTTAACAGGCCCAGAGATCATCCAGGAAACAACCGACAAGATCTTCCAAATCAAAGATAGGCTGAAAGCCGCTAGAGATCGCCAAAAGAGCTACGCCGACAATCGTCGAAAGCCTCTAGAATTCAACGTTGGGGACCGAGTGCTACTCAAAGTCTCTCCTTGGAAAGGAGTTGTTCGGTTTGGAAAGAAAGGGAAGTTAGCCCCAAGATACGTTGGACCATTCGAGATTACATGTGTACATGATACTTTCCATGTGTCGAACCTCAAGAAGTGTTTGGCTGAAAAATCACTTCACGTACCCATTGACGATATAAAAATCGACGAAAAGCTTCATTTTATTGAGGAACCCATTGAAGTCATGGATCGTAAGGTCAAACAGTTGAAGCGCAGCAGAATACCAATTGTTCGCGTAAGGTGGAATTCAAAACGAGGGCCAGAGTTTACATGGGAACGGGAAGATCAAATGAAACTCAAATACCCACACCTATTCGTGGATGACACTCTTGGACCTAACTCCAGCTGAATTTCGGGATGAAATTCTCTTAACTGGGGGATACTGTGACATCCGTCACCTTAAGGTCCGTCGAACGACATAAATAAGCATAGAAATATTTTAATTATTCTTCCTTTTCTTCATGAACTCCTGCTTTAAGGAATCATGTCTGCATTATTTTCCCCTGTGCCTGTACTTCCTCCGAGAACGTAAGCTAAGCATAAACCTTTTTACAAATTTCATCACCATTACCACCGAATATATCATTTCTAATTTCAACCATTGTCATTTATAAAACCATTTTAGACTATCAAATGCCATTAAACACGCTTTTAACCTTAATATAACGAACATTTTAAGATCGTAATCAACCCAAACAAAATTTTGTGAAACTCGAGGGTTAAGTGCAGGGACTGAACTTGTAATTTTGCAAACTTGGACTGGGTATATAAACCCCATTCCCAGCCATTTATCGTCATCCTCATCTTCTTCACCTTCAACATTTTCTCCACTTTCTCTCTCGATCTAGCACCTAAAACCGTCACGTTTGTTGCGTTTTCACTGCCAAATCTTGGGTATCATCGTGTATACGCGTTCCTAGCAGGTAGAAAACCTTGTTCAACCCGTTTTTGGCTTGGTTTTACTGCTGTGTTTTCTAGGGTTTCGGGTGCTCGTGTTCATCCCAGCACATGAGGTCGTGTGGGTGCGTGTGAGGTCTTTCTGCTTATGTTTCATGTTTGTGTATGTTTGTAGAGTGTTTCTAGAAGTCCTTGTGGTGTAAAACTCGCGATTAGAGTAGCTCGGGGGCTACTCAGCCCGACCACAGTCGCGATTCTGTAGTTCAGGCGACTGGGTCTGTCAGGCGATTGAGCCGTGTGACTGAGTGAGTCGTGCGACTGAATCTTGCGTCTAAGTCAATCGTGCGACTGAGTTGGGCGACTAGGCATGTCGTGCGACTGAGTCGTGTGACTGTGAGTTTGTATGCGATTGAGTCATGCGTGCGACTGTGAGTTTGTATGCGATTGAGTCATGCGTGCGAATGAGTGTATGTGATTAAGTCATGCGTATGAACGATTGTGTGCGATTGAGTCAAGTGACCGACTGAATGTATGAGATTGTGCATGTTTCGCATGACTGGAGTCCAATCGCACGAATGAAGGTTCAATCGCACGAAAGTAGCTAATTCGTACGATTGAGGGTTGATTCGTGCGCATGGAGTTTGGGTCGTGCGAATGTGTGTTGTGTGGTACTACTGAATGCCAGCCATACGAATGAAGACTCAATCGTACGAATGAAGCTGATTTGTACGATTGAAGGTTGATTCGTAAGGATGGAGCGTTGAGTCGAGCGTCTGGTCCTGTTGTGTGACTGATGATGTTGAGTGTGAATTTCCCCTTGAACGTCTGATGCTGATAAGGCAACATTAGTGAAAGTGTCATTGCTTGAGCACAAAGATTAAAGTCAACGCTATCAACATGCACATACTATTTCAATTGAAAACAACCTAACATTTTACAGTTATCGACAATCCAATTGGAACTCCAAATACTTAACAAGTGCTATCTTTCATAACCACGAGATCATTTCACGGATGTCATAAGCAATGACACTACTCGTAGTACTTGGATCTACATAAGATCTGATACGTGTGTCCGCTTGTGTGTGTGTGCTACCCACGACCGAAACGATACAACCCGAACCAACCAAACATTACTATACGCTTTGTACAGGTCATTAATGCTTAACAATAACTGTGAATAGGTGTTGACTGTTCTCTGCATACAACTGTTGGAAATCTCAATCTTTCATACTTACCACTTAACATGTGAGTTTCGTGGCCCCTTTTTGTGCTTATACTACTTTACAAACATTTACAAACATGGGGGAAAAGTATGCTCGCCCGTCTTCTATGTTGTACAACATACATACAATTTACATACTTGGAATCAACGTGCTACTGTTTTGTGGGTACATATCTCATACATGCTTGAGTCTGCTTTGTGGTTCTTTCTTACAACCATTTAATTCCAGTGTGGAACCGACGGTTAGGTATTGGTAGTACTACTGGGTTGACACCTCCACCCTCGTGTTGGTATACTAGTTAGTACCAACAATATCCAGGTACGGGGCTTGGGTGAATATATTCTGACAAGATTCTTTGTGTACGTCATTAGGTTTGGTTGTAAAGCTCTTGTCATGTGATTTTGCTTACTTATAACTGTATGCACGGTATTCTGCAACAACTTTATACAGCATCATTTACTTATTTACTTTAAACCTGCAAACTCACCAACAATTTTGTTGACCATTTTGAGCATATCTTTTCAGGTGATCATGCTAGCTGAGGTTCTAGGTGTGCTACCTTAGTGGAGACCCTAGGATGCATTTTCGGGCCAAACTTTTCATTTTGAAAACAATTGATGTATCTATTTCAAACAACGTTATACTTTGTAACTCGTTCCCGGGTTGTTGGAATTGCATACAATGTTATCATCTATGTATCATGATTTATGTGTCATGTTTATGCTTATGGGTATGTTGTCGTGAATACTGACTAAACACGACACAAGTCCCCTTGTTGTCGGGTGTTGTCATGACATGCTGGTCATCATTATTATTATTGCATCTCTATCGCTTACCATGTGTTATGACGATTCCCGTCTCGTTACGCCCCCGTGTTTCCGCTCTTAGCGGGGGTGTGACACTAATCCTGTGCAACATAGTAAAACAAAACATATTAAAATAAGATATCTTTTCTAAGAGATTGCTCAGAAAAGGGTTTGATTAAGTTAGTCAAAGTGGATTCAACAAATCAACTTGCTGATTTATTCACTAAAGCCTTTGATTCAGTCAGCTTTAATTTCCTAATTGAGTCTCTAGGCGTGATTAACTTATATTAATCAATTTGAACAAACAAAGAAAAGCATGTGTCTGTTAGTAGTTATAAATAGATTACCTTCGGAAGAAATGTTTGTCATAGTACAATTTTTCTTTTTTCTTCCGAATGCAATTTACCTTGGAAGAAAGTTCTGATGTATCTTCCGAAGCATGTAAAGGTGCTTCAACATGACATATGCATGGGAAATGATAGTACACTATATCTTTTTTATTCTTAAATTATTAAATATCATTAAAATCTAAGCTAGTTTCTTCATATGTGAGTAGTTCATCTTGAGTGGAACCTACACTTAGTCCATGCCAAACCTAATGCCAAGTGATTATTTGTGGGATACTTCATTTTGAGGATACAGAAAGTGAGTCTTATTCTAATGTGATCAAATCACTCATCCAAGAACACTTTTACAAATCATACTCCCTCTGTTTTGTGTAAACAAAGACTTGGGTGTATGATCACCATAATGTATATCAGTAACCAAATGGGGAAAAGATTATGATCCACATCATCTATTTGTTTTGTGTAAACAAAGACCTGGGTTGAAGGCACCTTTGTTTTATATGAGTAAGAACCTGGGGACCTGATGATTATCATATCTAAGTTCTCAAAAGAATCCTATGTGATCAACTATATATCAATCTAGAGCTTTTATGTCAATGCATTAATGAGATGTCCAATGCATCTCAACATATAACTTATAAATTAAAGTTCATAGTTATAAAGTGTGAAAAAGTGATGATTTGACTCACAAAGGGAGGACAAAGTCTTCGTGAATTGAATATGAATCCCACAACAGTTATTTCCTAACCAACATGAAAACATGTTAAACAACATGCCTAGTTGATACATTAACTCGTGTATGGATTTAAGTGGACAATATTCTTGCAACCAATACTAAGTTGAGGGATCAATTCAATAAAATAACTCATCAGGAATAGGCTTAGTATTATAGTATGATCCAATTATATGTGTATATATATGCTTGTGCATTAACACACTACCGCATGTTCTTCATGATAACATTCTTAGAAATTTATGATAAATGCATTTTGTCATCATTAATAAAAATTTAGGGGGAGTAGAATCATGAAGATAAGTTAATCCATCAATAGATCTGTCTATTTCATTATCAATTGAAGGAATTGGAACCTGAGCACCACCTTAGCTCTTGGATACATGAAGTTTTTAAAATCTAAACTTTCATGTGCATAATTATCATGTATTCAAAGTCAACAAGGTCCAAAAGCAATAAATTGTTCTAAGCAGTGGACTTGGACCATACAATAAAATAGGTTGTTAACAGTGCTTTTTAAGCATTAGTAGAAGCTATAGTGCCTTTTAAGCATCGGCAAAACCTATAGTGTGGAGACTTTATTAAATGTGTCTATTCGTAGATTGGTAAACTACGGATGAGCAAGTTCAAAAAGTATAATTAATTTCATTTTTTGGTAACCTATGAAAATTGAGTTATACTTAATCAGTAGAAGTTTTTAAGTCATCTGTAGATCATATACGGAATCCATAGATAATGTGCACAAGAACTAAGAACTGTGGATAAGTTAAATTGTTAAGGGTCCCACATCATTAAATAAATAAAACTAATGTGTCTGATAGAGTATAAATAATGTTCTTTGACTTCAATATTTATTATTCACTTTTTCAGACCTAGAAAAACGCACTCAACAAACTTTTCCTGCTTTCTCTAACAATCAAAATTTTTGAATCAAAACATCAAATAATCAGGTAACTCTATTCTCAGATCATTATGTTCAAGGTAAAACATGTGGTAATGTTCAATAATGAACCGTTTGATTCTTTGTTATTCTCACAACTTTTAGCGTTCTTATATCAATAATGTGATTCTAACTAAATCTTCTTTATTCTTATGAACAGATGGATAATCGATTTGTGAGAGAGCACAATGTGTGTGCTTTCTTAAATCCTACAACCCTGTTTCAAAAGTGTGTCAAGATATTATTCAATATCTAAGAAGATCCAGGCTATTCTATGCCTTATTAGCAGAGCCTGTGATTCATCAATCACACATCACCGATTTCTTGAACTCCGCCCAAATAGAAGAAGATGGACAAGTTATTGTGGCTGATGTGGAGAATCAAAGACTGAGAGTGAATACATAGAGAAAGTCTTTCTTCTGATGGCGTATGACGGTGACTTTGATACGGGAGAAATAAAGAAAGGAAGACTCTACAAGCCATACAGATTTCTCTGCCACACTTATTTTAAGTGCATCTCAAACAGGAAATCTGGACTTGAAAAATTTTCAAGGCATATCTCTTCAGAGATTATTGGTGTCTTTGAGGGAAGAACCTACAATTACTCAAAGTACATCTTCAACTGCTTATATGATCACATCAAAGTGCAGAAGGCTGACAAGATATATATGTTTCCAAGGTTTTTGCAACTGATCGTCAATGCTGATCTGCCTAGGACTGCTGTAGATGGTGATGTGTTTGTTCAAGCTCACCTAGGTATCACCTAGGTAGATCCGTGCTGAATAAAATATCCGAGAAGTATGAAGGAGGAGACATGCCCATGTTTGCTCATGTGGTAGATGCTCATGCAAACATTCCTCAAGAGCTTGTGTGGGAAGACCAACAGGAGGATTTACCAACCAACTCTATTCAAGCCACTCAGTCACCAGATCTATCATCCATTCATGAACAACATCAGTCTCCACAACACCTTTCACCTACCAGTCAAAAAACCCAGCCCATTTCTGCCATACTATCTGTTCACTCACAACAATCTCCCTCAGCATGTCAAAACACTCAGCCAATCTCTCCTCTTACTCTACAATCACCAGCTAGCCAGCACACTGAACCTATTTTTGTTACTCAGTCTCTTAACTCAGTTTACTCTCGTGAGATTGAGTTGATTTCTCAAGCCAACACCATTCCATTTTCACATTCGAACTCTCAAAAAGTAGTTACCTCCAATCAAACTGAACCTTTCGTACACAACATTAATCTTGAACAACAACCTCATCAAGATAAACCCATTCAAGCTGTAGAGACGTGCACTAGCTCAGCAAGTGTGGAACATGATAGTGAGATTGTTGCTCAACATCCGAAAGAATAAGTGAAGGAAACTATGTGGATGTAATCGCTTACCATGAAAATGATCTAAGTGATAACGACATCCTAGTGAGCAAAAGCTATATGGTGGCTGAATACAACAAGATTGTAGTGAAGTCTAACTGCAGAAAGCAAAGAATTAAAGAACTAAAAGGGATAATAAAAGAAAAGGATGATCTGCTAATGAAGATCGAAGCAAGGATCAAAAGTTTAAGAGAAGATGTTGTATGCAATAATGAAGTGATTAATGCTCTTCTTCAACAAGAATCTAAGCTTAAAGAATCAATAAAGTTTGAGAGATATGAGAATGAGAAGTTGATGCTGAAAATTGATCAAGTAACTGACTCTCTCTCTCTGCTTAATCAGCTTTACTGAAAAGAAAACAAGAAGAGGTTGAGGAGCTGAAAATGAAAATATGTGTACTGGAATCAAATGTTGCTCATACAAGAAATCAAACAAAAGAAACTTCTAAGATTACAAAGCAAATCATTCAATAGAAAAGAAAAAGGAAGTACTTGGGTCTTATGAAGAAGGAAGTGATTGATATACAAGATTCACCAAAATAGACTAAATTTATTGAATCTTCATCCCTAAAGCCCATGTCTCATATTGAAACAACAAGTGATGATGAATGGAATGAGCTCACAAAGATTGAATCTACTAAAGAAGAGAAAGAAGAATGGCTGATGTCATGCTGACCACTAGAGACATACTTGAAGAAAGGCTAGAATCAACTATGTTTATGACCCTGATCAACCATGGGTTTCCATATGACATGGTTGAAATGTTGAATTTGCCTGAGATGAATGATATGCTAAAAGAGTTTGAGCTTGCCAGATTCATAATTCAAAATTGTGACTATGAAGCATTCATAACTTTTCAACCCATTCAGAAAATCAAGAAAGATTTGGGTCATTGTGATACAGTTAAGCTCTCAAAATACAATATGATATGCAATCATTAAAAGAACATCTGGAAGAATCCATACTTCCTTGATGTAGAAGCATTACTAAGTCTTCATTAGAGAAATATTAAAGATCTGCAAAGCCTAATCATGTTTAACTATCCAATTCATTCAAGGGGAAGAGATTTTTCAGCGTCTGTGGGAAAAATAAAGACAAAATTCGTAGATGATATGCTCAAGAAGGCTAAGAGAGATGATGCTAAGCACAGAAAGAGAAATCAAGGAATGAAAAGAACAACATCTAAGCCCTCTTCACTTGTAGATGATGAAATGTCAAAATAGGTTGGATATAGCAACAGAAATGCAACATCTATCAAAATCTTTAAGGGAAATCAATATACATCTCCCGTAACAGAATGGGGTTATGCTTAGAAAACAAAAGAATTGGTGCTATTGAGGAATGCAGAAGGTAAGAAAGCAGAGAGAATCAGAATCTTTGACCGAATAGAGATAAATCTGCTCCACCCTACATATACATCATACCTTCATTACAAATTCTTCCCAAAGCTAACTCATGAAAGGGCTCAAAAGGAATTATGTCTATATGTGCACATGATTCAAGTTGTGGATAAGCTGCATGCTAAAGCATACAAGAGAAGAAGGTATAATGCTAGGATGCTAAAAAGAGCTAACATTGTAGGTGTATCAGAACTGAGAATCTCGGAAGAAGATGAGCTGGAAATAGTCAATAACCAATGTGTGGTGGAAACTCTGACCATAGAAGAAGACATTTTGGGATTGAGCTTTGATACTCTTAAAAAGATATGCAGAATGGAGATCAATTACAAGTATGATAATCAAAAGGATGCAGTATCTTACTTCAACAAAAGGATTGTGGCAAGATTGAAAGAACATTCAGTTTTTAACTGATTACAAGTGTCTAAGCCTAAGGGGGAGTATTGTTAGGTCTAGGATCAATAGATCTAGTCCATTTTGTATAGGCTTAGAATTTGAATCAATATCTGTAATGAATTCTTGTAATTTATTATAATGTATGCATTAAATGTGTAGGTAAAACCATATATATGTTGTTGATTTATGTATGTTTGCAGGTAAAACATATAATTGGTGAATTTATGAAATTGACCAAGTGTAGGAAATATCTACGGATGAACATTTTTTTCTTCCATAGATATGTTTCTTATAAGTAAAATACATCTGAAGATCTTTCGTGGATGAACAACCAGCTCTAAGGATGAAAGAACAAGATACCTTCGGAAGAACAAGTTTGCTTCGGAAGAACAAGACTCCTGCGGAAGAACAATTATCTACAGAAGACAGTATTCCTGCGGAGACCAAACACTTGTATTCAAATAATACAAGTGTTAAAAGTCAACAAGTCAACAGGGTAGTTATGCGAATCTCAAGAAATCCAGTGATTCCTTAACAGAGACAATTCCAAATTCATGAGATCCGTAGTTTCTTTAATAGAAACATTATTGTCTATAAATATAGATCCTAGGTTTCAATCAAGCAGACGGCTTCGATGACAAACATCCAAGCAACAACATTACAACTAAACATCACACCACACAAATCAAAACCCTAGCAGTCGTAACATCATCAAACAATAAAATCAATATCATTCATTCATTCATTGTTTATTCGACTGTAATCATTAACATGTTTTTAGTGAAATACGTTTGAATTGAATATCTTTCTGATCATTAATCGTGTTTCATTCATTGTGTTTATCTTATTCTTTAATCATTATTGGTATTGAAATTAATATAAACATTAAACCAAGTTAACATTGATTCCGCAAATGTTAACTTGACATCAATCAACACAGATTATTCCTGATTGTGATCCATGGATTCATATCACCAAATTGTAGACACTGTCTCACAGTTTATTAAGTGATGGCTAAGGTAAGATCATTTGAGATTCTTCCAGAAAGTATCTTGACACCATTAATCTTAGATACTTTAGCTGTTCTCCAGAAAGACCTTATGAAGTTCTCTAAGATAATAGTTTGACTCCGGTGGCATGACCAACTCTAGTGGCAGTGATGAATCTAATCATATCTCTCAAACCCTCAGCTTCAAGTACATTAGGGTCGAGATAACCACTGACATCATGGAGCTTGCTCCATGTCAGATTAGCCCTTGATCCCTACATTGGAGACATGTGAGTTAGTGAATGAATTATACGCATCAAATTACATAGCTGAAATATGACACCCGGTTATTTCCCTTGAAGCCAAAGCAAGAAGAAAATGAGAAAGAAAAGAAATAAAGCCCAAAGTCGAGGGACCAAGCTTGCCATAAGAGGAGAATGTTTGGAAGAATGGGGGATTAAGAGGGGAGAGCATCCCACTCTCCTCCCCCACACTTACAAATCCAACCAAGAGAGGAAGGGAGAAAAAAAAGGGTTCAAGTTTCGATTTCCGTGGATTTGAGCGTGAAAGTTGAGGTGTAGCGGGTTCGATTGAAGCTCTACTCGACGGGGTTGTTTGTGTGAGTTTTAAGACCCCTCTTTTATACGTTTTCAGCTGATTTTGGGGTTGGAATACATGGCAAATTGTTTTTGGGTTGTGTTGGGTGTAAACCCGTTTGCATGTGTATGTGTATGAGTATGATTCGGTTAGGGTTTGATGTCGGACTTGGTTGTGCTTGAATGGTGTTGTGGTATGTGTTTCTAAGGTTTAAGATGGTTGATTTGGGCTTAGAACAGGTTTGAGAGGGTTTTGAGGCCGAAAAGTGAAGATTGGGTTAGGGATGAACTGTATTCTACACCCAGGTAGGGCTATGCGACTGGAAGCTAGGTGACCGATTAGCATGCGACTGGTGGCCATACGGCTGAAAGCAATGCGACTCAAGTCCATGCAAATGGGTGCCATGTGGTTGAGGGTCATACGCATGATGGTCATGCGACTGAAGGAAATGCAGATGAGGGTCATGCGACTGGGGGAAATGCGGATGAGGGTCATGCGACTGGGGGAAATGAGGATGAAGGTCATACGACTGAAGCCCATACACCCGAATACCATGCGACTGAGGTTCATACGCATGGCAGTCATCCGACTGTGTCCATATGCGTGAGTGTTCAATCGCCCCTAGAGTCCATTCACCTTAGTGTTCTCATTCGTATGGAAGGCCATACGACTGAATAGGATCCATATGACTGAATGAACATAGTTTATTATCTGACTTTCGGGGGAAAGTGCAGATGTAGGTTTGACCTTTGACGTTATAGATGATGATGGCATGACTGATGATGTATGATTGTATCTGTATGACGTATGTATGTATGTATGTATGTATGTATGTATGTATGTATGTATGTATGTATGTATGTATGTATGTATGTATGTATGTATGTATGTATGTATGTATGTATGTATGTATGTATGTATGTATGTATGTATGTATGTATATATGTATGTATGTATGTGTGTATGTATGTGTGTATGTATGTGTGTGTGTATGTATGTATGTATGTATGTATGTATGTATGTATGTATGTATGTATGTATGAAGCCCTGTATGATAATGTGTGATTGATGATGTGTGATTGATGATGTTATGCATCATGGTATGTGTGATGTATGATATGAATGCATGTTGATATGTATGAAGATTTGCATGATTTTGCTGGTGTTCCTATTTATGTATGTTTCTCTTCTTGTGGCTTTATGTTAAATGATAATGAATAAAATGAAAAATATGATGTAACATAAAATGGAAGATAATGAAAAGAGGAACGAAATAATGAATGCCCGCATTAATGAATGAAAGTATGAAAATGTTTGAAAGCAAATGAAAGGAGGTTCACAACTCATTAAGAGTTGTTAGCTCACCCGTGTGTGTATTTACTGCGTGTGATTTTGGCTAACTCATACGGGTCCATACACACAATAGGATTCAGACTTGGTGACTACTCCAATACGTGCTATTTCTTATTACTATGTGTTATACAACATGTGATTTTGGCTGACCCATAAGAGTTCACAGACACACACAAAAGGAGTCTGTCCGAGTGACCACTCCATACGTGCGATATGTGCGATTGGTGCGAAATGTGCGATACGTACGATACGTACGATATGAGAGATATGTCTGATACGGGGTCCTTGTCACTTAACCCTAGATGGATTTCTCATGCATTAGAGGGGGGTTGGGTACATGACAGGACCCAGATAAAAGTAAAAAGATAATATAGTACAGAATGTGCGAAACATGCGAAATCTATGAAACGAACGATGATGAAGATAATAACGATTACCTTGATGTATGAATGATGTGTGATCACGTGCAATAGTAATGAAATTTTTTAACAAATGGAAGTTATGAATGAATGACGAAGGTAATACTGATATTATCTATGGGTAAGTATGATGTGTAATCACATGCAAAAGCAAAGAACGGTTTTTAAAGAAAGTAAAGTATGTTTTATTATAAAACTAGAACTCATTCAGCAACGCTGACTTTTATGTGTTTCTAGTTCGCAGGTAATGTTGCTCAGGATAGCATGGTGCAACTACTTGGCATTTTGGAGGGCATCTTTTGTTTAATGTTTTTGCATTGTAATGTGAACGCATTATGTTTTGAAATGAATGATTGTATTAACTTGCAAAAGCATTTATAATGAAATGAAAAGTTATTATAATGCTCCGCTGCGATGTTTTATTAATGTTAAATGGAATTATATGTTTTATGAGCAATGATTGGCTAGTTGTAAGCATCCTGGCAATAGGGCCTTACAAGTTGGTATCAGAGCCAAAGTTTAAGTGAAACAGGTAAATTTTCAAAATAAAACTAAACTTAAGTTGAGAATGGGATGGAAAAGGAAGGGATACCAGTCCGAGTAGCTACGTGCCATCAGGTATTTTCTTAATGATTAACTTGTATTATGTGCGCATGTTATGTAGTTTATGTGTTGTTTGTAGATCTAGATACTCATGTTGTCAGGATAGGTAATGCTTTGGGTCTGAAGAGTAAAGTAAGTGGCTAATCACAACTGGCCACTATAATTTGGGACTTACTATACTTGACATAAAGTAAGTTGTTCCCTTGAATGACCGTGTTGGTGTTCCAATCTTTCAGTGTGTGTGTAAATGGTCGTGGGTAGATCTTTGAAAGCTTCACGTGGTGGAGGTGGTGGTGCTGAACCGCAACCTAAGAGAGGAAGACCCAGAGTTGAAAAGGTGGTTCATGAAGAACAAGAAACCCCTCATCCGGAGGGGCGGTGATGAGAGTGCTAACATAAGGGCCTCCATGAAGGAGGCTCTTGTTGAAGAGGTGCATCAGGTCATGAAGACAATCTTACCATCTTTGGTGACTGGAGTTATCAAGGCTGTGAGGGAAGGAGAAAGGAAGGAAAGGAGTAGACCTACGGGCGAAAGGAGACAACCCGAGACTTAGACGGTTCTATTAGGTGACGAAGAAGAAGAGGAAGAAGAAGAGCCTATGCCAGAGGTGGCGCGAGGCTGTAACTACGCCACAAGTCTTCTTGAATTATAGCACATGATCCTCATAGAGTGGAGGATCAATGATTAGGGAGGTGAAGTAGTTAGACAAAGCTATGAAACGACAAACCTTTGAGAAATGAGGATCTTTCTCAGAGCTTAACACAGCAACCTAATTATGTTGCCTGTGTAACTGCATGGTAAAGTTCGGGTCATTTCTGTGAAGAGGTTGGCCATTTGGAGAAGCTTAAGGATGAGGAAAAATGAAAGAAAGTAATTTCAGAGAGAATTTTTGAGGTTTTAGGTTTGGAGGAAGAAGCAGATGATAGAAAGAGGGGGAAACCATTGGGTTTGTATGTGAAAAGGATTTTAGATAAAGTTTAATGAAAGTGGATAAACTTTGAAATCCGGATGTCGGTCCCACCTCTGAAAAAGTATATTACTTTTGCTAAAAAAGTAGTTTTTCTGGAAATCAAAAAGCTTCCGAAGGTAAATTATCTTAGGAAGTTTTAATGAAAAAGCTTCCGAATCTAAAATAACTTCAAAAGAATTTCCTAAGGATTCTAAGAATTTTGACTTTGGAAGAAAAATTAAGACTTAGAGAGTATTGTTTAAAAGAACAAATCTTCCAAGAGTTAATGCTTTGAAAGTAAATTGTCCTTGAAAACATATAAGTGCCAAAGGAGATTTTTAGCTTCGGAAGATATTTCAGACTTTTCTTCCCAAGGTAAAATACTTGGGCAATTAGTTTTTTTAAATGCATAAGTTTCTTCCGAAGTTAAAAACATAACTTTCGAAGGTTCAAAATTTTCATAGTTCTAAGGAAAATCTTCAAAAAGTTTTTCATCCAAAGAAAACAAGAGCTTATGAAAGTGATGAACTAGACAACTTAGGACACACATATTTTAAGAAATTAAAGAATTAGTATTTAAGAAAAAATCTACTCAAAGTTGATCATCCTAATGGTTGATATTAGATATTTAAATCTCTGTTCATCAAAAGCCTTTGTAAACAGATTAGCATATTGTTCATCTGTGTGAACTTCGACAAGTTTAATTAATCCCTTTCTCATAATTATCTCTTATTAAATGATACATAATGTTGACGTGTTTGGTCCTTGAGTGCTGCATAGGGTTCTTTGTGATTGAGATAGCACTGTTGTTGTATATGTGAATAGGAGTCTCCTTGAAGTTTAACCCATAGTCCAGCATTTGATTTTGAATCCAAAGCACTTGAGCACAGAAGCTTGCAGCAACAATGTATTCAACTTCAGCAATTGATGCAGAGACACGTGATTGTTTCTTGCATTGCCATGAGACAACCCTTCCACCAAGAAACTAACATCCCCCAAATGTAGACTTTGCAGTCATGTTGCAACCACCATAATCACCATCTGTATAAGGATACAGATTGATGTCAGGATTTTTAGGATACCATAAACCAAGTGTTAAAGCACCTTTGAGGTATCTTAGAATCCTTTTGACAATGATAAGGTGAGAGATCATAGGGTTGGCTTGCTATCTTGCACAGATGTAAGTGGCAAACATAATATCAGGCCTGCTAGCTGTAAGATCCATAAGAGACCCAATCATAGCCCTGTATAAGTGTTCATCTACACACTCCCCCTCAAGATTAGGTCCAAGGGAGTGATTTCTAGCCATGGGTGTCTTAGCAATCTTAAAATCAGTCATGTTGAACCTCTTGAGTATGTCTTGAACATACTTTGAGTGACTTATGAAGATGCCATCTTCAACTTGCTTCACTTGAATTCAAAGAAAGAAATTAAGTTCCCCCATGGCACTCATTTCAAATTTGTCCTTCATCAGGTACTCAAGTCTTTGCAAAGCTTTGGATTAGTTGAACCAAAAATGATGTCATAAACATATACTTGAACTAGCAGTATGTCATTTTCTTGTCCTTTGATGAAGAGAGTTCCATCTATAGCACCTCTCATGTATCCATGTTTGCAAATATACTGATATAGAGTCTCATACCACTTCTTGGGTGCTTGATGCAGCCCATAGAGAGCTTTGTCAAGCTTGCAAACATACTAAGGATGATCTGGATCTACAAAACCAGGTGGTTGTTTGACATACACCTCTTCATCAATCACTCTATAAAGAAAAGTACACTTTACATCAAGTTAAAAGACCTTGAAGTTCTTGGATGCAGCAAATGCCAGGAATATCCTAACAGCTTCCAGTCTTGTTACAAGAGTAAAGACATCAGTGTAGTCAATCCCTTCTTCTTGTGTGTATCCTTGAACAACAAGTCTAGCTTTGTTCTTGATGATAAAGCCTCTATCATCCATCTTGTTCCTAAACACCCATTTGGTTCCAATAGTAGTCTTCCCATGAGGAAAAGGACATAGGTTCCAAACTTTTTTTCTTTTGCATTGAAGCAGTTCCTCTTGCATAGCTTCAACCCAACTTCCATCCTTTAGAGCCTCATCAACTTTCTTTGGCTCTATCTGGGATAACATCTCCAATGATGTTTGTCCTCTTGTTCTTACCCCTGAGACAACATCTCCAATGATGTTTGTAGTAGGATGGGACTTGTGGATCATTAGCTGAGGGATCACAACAAGTTGTTGAGAAAGATCTAAATTAGAGAAATTTAGATCTTGCATAGATATTTCTCCCACCACATCAACAAACTTATCAAGAGAAACTTGATCCAAGGAGTGTGTGACATCATTAATGTTGTCATCTATGGAGTGGTTATCAGCATCTAGAAAGTCTTGATCACTATCTCCACTACCATCATCGTCTTCTGCATTTAAAGTGTCTTTATCTGGTTATGGAGCCTCTGAGCTGGAATTTAAAGGCATACCAGATGTATGAGCTAAGTGTGTCATTGTGGTGCTAATAGATACCTCATTTGCAAAAGTAGTCCCAACTGGAGCTGAAGATGTGTTACTTGAAGGTCTTCTCAGCTCAAATCTTGGATCAAGATCACCTGTATTTAAGTTTTCTGTAGATCTTAAAATAGTCTCACAAGATTTGTTAAAACAGTTGGTAAGTAAATCAAGATCAAAAATCCAATCAGGACCAGAACCAGCACATAGGGTGTGTGTTCATTGAAAGTCACAATGGCTGACTCCTTAACAATTCTAGTTATGAGATTGTATAATCTGTAAGCCTTAGCTTGGGAAGAGTATCCAATAAAGTGTCCATCATCTGATTTCTTAGAAAATTTGGCAATTTGGTCTTTGGTATTCAAGATGGTGCAAGGACAACCAATGACCTGAGAAAACCAATGAAAGGTTTCCTCTTATGCCAAAGTTCTTAAGATTTCTTGCCATGAGTCTTAACCACTAAAACTCTATTCTACACATAGCAGATAGTGTTGACTGCCTTCGCCCAGAAGGTGATGGGCAGCTTAGTGTCACACAACATGGTTCTTGAAGTTTCAGTTAGTATCTTGTTTCTCCTCTCAGCAACACCATTTTGCTGAGGAGTCCTGGGAGCACTATATTATCTTGTAATACCTTTTTCATCACAAAATGTATCAAGGATTTGGTTCTTGAATTCAGTTCCCTGATCACATGTTATGATTTTAACCTTGTCATGAGATTGATTCTCAATCTTTAAGATGAAACTCTACAGAATCTCATCAGTCTCATCCTTAGTTCTAAGGAAAAAGACCCAAGTGAATCTTGTAAAGTCATCTGTGATCACCAAACAATAAGAGGTCCTTCCTAGACTCATTACACTAGTGGGGCCAAAGAGATCCATATGTAACAAGTGTAGAAGAGTAGTGATGGAGTTCCTTTCCTTAGGCCTGTGAGATACCTTGTGTTGCTTCCTTTTCAAGCATGCAACACAATGGTCATCACTTGTAAACTCTTTCTTTGGCATTCCAGTTACCAAATCATTTTTAATCAATTTATTCATGTTCTTAAAGTTTACATGGCATATTCTTTTATGCCATAGGAAATATTCATCACTATTGGCTTTAGACAGAAAGCATGAAACTTCTCCAGAGGGAGATGTTTCTTTTAAACCCATCTTCTACATATTCCCTTTCCTGGTGGCTCTAAGAAGAATATGCTCATGAGGAATGACCACCCCGGGCTTGAGAACAATGCACTCATGCTCAGTAAAGACCATGTTATGACTCTGATCACAAAATTGGGATACACTCAGAAGATTATACGCAAGCTCCCTGACAAAGTCTACCTTTTCAATGCTGAGCTTACCATTTGTGACCTTGCTCCTTCCAGAAATGTAACAACCTTCATCACCTCCAAAAGCAACTGACCCTCCAACAATCCTTTCAAACATCCAGCGTAGTGACCTATTTCCTGTCATGTACCTGGAACAACCACTATCAATGATCGAGACATTTTTGTTTGTCTTGAGTTGTGCCTGCACAGAAAAAATGATTAGTTACATTTGGAAACCTAAGTGTTACTTGTCTTGGGCTCACTAAATGAAATAGAAGGTAATGCAACAGTAATGGATCTTATGGTTGTGCTTGGAGGATCTTGAGCTATTGTTAATGGAAAATTCTCAGTCACTTGGTCTTTCTTAGACTTCCATACCACCTTTGGAGCCTTGGACTTGACCTTCAACACTTCAGAAGCTTTTGATACTTTTGAAGTTTTGATGACTGGACCGTTGGACAATTCTGCTAACACTACAACAGACTTTAGTGTTTTGGAAGTATTCCTTCCTTCCAAGACCAACTTTTCTTTTGAAGGCAATTTTCCACTTGCCTTCTTCTTGGTTTTGGAGCACCCGAAGGAAACAAATTTTCCTTCTGAAGTTTGAATCTTCTTAGAACTCTTAGAAGTTTGTGGTTTGATCATGTGAAGAGTACCCCTAGGATTGTATGGACAATCTTTAGCAAGATGATTAGTACTTTCACACATAACACACTCCATTTTCTTCTTCCCAAGAGCCTTTTGGGAACAAGACTGACTTTGATCACATCCATTCTCTACCCTTATCTTTGCAGATGGTGAAACAGTCCTTTTGGGCTGGGGATTGTTCTTGGAGTTTGATGGTCCAGGTTGTGTAGCAGTGGCACACAACAAACCAGTCTAGTCTTCTTCTTGGTACTGAGATGATTTGAACATGAACCAGAACTCTTAGAAGAAGAGTTAAGGTTGATGTCTTCAGTCTTTAACACTTCAATCCCTGTAGAGATAAACACTTGTTTCTGCTTGGAGTCAAAGGTAGCCTTGATCTCTTGAGCCTACCTTGCATTCCTTTTGCTCTTTCTAATCAAGTTCTTTCTAATTGACTTGGTCATCACAGTCTTTTTCTTCTCCTTAGAAGGATAGTGGCCCTTCTTAGAATCCTCCTCATCACTCTTCTTAGAGGAATTCTTCACTATCACTTCTTCATCTTCTTTATTCAAAGGATCTATGAGAGGAAGATCATCTTCACAAGTTCCACACCTACGTGATCTTATAGACAAGATTGTGTGTGGAGGAGCTATCTCATTTGATCCTACTCCCTGCTTGTTTTGATAGCACACTTTGTTGTGCAGGGATAAGGATATCGTGTTCTTGAATGTCTCTTCTTCAAGAACACACTTGTCTGCCCTGGCTATGTTGATCACAAGCTCAGCCTGGCACTCAGTCAGCTTGGTTATGAGATCCTTGATTTGAGTCCTAAAATCTATATGCTCATGTTTTAGAACTGAAATAGTTTTTTCTAAGTCCTCTATCTTCACTTTATAATCATTTTTAGACTTTCTAAAATCAGCTTTTAAAATGTCTAAGGACTCAAGATCAGATCTTATTTCCAAGTTATCGGACCTGGAAAGGTGATGAAAGGGTCCTTTGCTGAGTTGTCAGGGTAGCATATGAGATAAAGTTGGGGTTCTATGCTATCCCTTTCAACCACATGAACGACTGAACCCATTTGATTGTTGGAGTTGCCAGATGAACCTTGTAAGTTTATCTCCATCTGGTAGCCACTACGAATCTCATATAACTCTGTTAGTATGAGAGTTTTGAGATTCTCAGTCCTCTTGATCACCACACAGTAGTGTATCCACTGCTTAGGAAGTGAGGACATGAACTTCCTTAGAATGTCTCTGTTCTCAAGAGGAACTCCTCCATCCACAAGGGTATCCACAATCTCAACATAGTTGAAGTATTTCTAAGTCATGGTTTCACCTGCTTTAAAGGTGAAGTATTCAAACTGCTTCTTCAGGAGATCCTTCTTGTTCTCCTTAGCTTTAGAGGAACCCTCATACATCAATTTCAATGCATCCCACAGCTACTTAGCTGTTTTGCATTTCTTGAAACCTCTATATACAGAGTTTGGAATAGCAGTCTAAAGGGCTGTCATGGCTTTTCAATCAATCTCTACTCTCTTCCTGTCATCAGAGCAGTTTGCCACAGCCTTGGGGATCATACCACCACCAGTAGCAGAAGGGGTGCTTGGTATGTAAGGTCCATTCTCAACACACTCCTACATTCTTGAGTCTAGAGACCTGATGACACCTTCCATTCTCAGGCACCAGGTATCAAAGTCATGAAGAGTGATCAGTGGGGACTTGTTCATGGTTCCAGTTTTCATATCTGTTTTGGAAATGGTAGCCATTTGAAAAGTTTAGTATTTGTGTGAGTGAGGGATCTAAAGATAGTGAGATCTTATATCAAGAGCCGGGAAAGCTCTGATACCAAATGCAAGACCATTGAAGGGTGGTCAAATACAACATAACAACACAAAGAGGAGTGTAACTAAACATAATCAAACAGTGAATTGAATTAACCATAAGTAAAGACACTAAGAACATAAGTAAGTATGTCACGGAACACAAGAACAAGGTACACAAGGAGATAGTTTCCAAGATAGCAGTATAGTGCTTTGTCAATGTTCTATTACAATTGATACAGAGTATAAAATAAAGTTATAAGAATATGAGATACTTAAACTACATCCTACAGCCGACCATACTATGAAAGCCAGCTCGATACAAATGACTAGACACAAAAAAACAATTGTAGAGTCAAAAAGGCACATTGCCCTTTTGACTTTATGACTATGACATGCCATAGCTCACATCCTTATCTATTACAAAAAAGATAAAGTACATGAAGCTGCAGCAAAAAGGGGTCTAGCTTTATGGAAAAGTACATGAGATAAAGCATGTTGTTAAAAGTCTTCGGAAGAAATCTATCTTCAAGAGTTGAGCTTCAGAAGACTTTGTCTCTGAAGCTTCGGAAGACTACATCTTTGGCTGAGGAAGATATTGGTCTTGGCTTCGGAAGATTTCACACATAGAATATTTTTGTTGCTTCAGTGAAACATCTAAAGCATTCTTCTTTAGTACTTGTGTAGCATTTATGCAGAAAGACTTTGGTTGCTTGAGCCTCTATACATATTCTCTATAGTTTATTATCTGACTTTTGGGGGAAAGTGTAGATGTAGGTTTGACCTTTGAGGTTATAGATGATCATAGCATGACTGATGATGTATGATGGTGTATGTATGACGTATGTATGTATGTATGATGCCTTGTATGATGACGTGCGATTGATGATGTTATGCATGATGGTATGTGTGACGTATGTTATGTATGCATGCTGATATGTATGAAGATTTGCATGATCGTGTTATTGTTCCTGTTTATGTATGTTTGTCTTTCCGTGGCTTTACGTTGAATGTTAATGAATGAAATGAAAAGTATGATGTAACGTAAAGTGGAAGATAATGAAAAGAGAAATGAAATAATGAATGCATGCATTAATGAATGAATGTATGAAAAAGCTTGCAAGCAAATGAAAGGAGGTTCACAACTCATTGATAGTTGTTAGCTCAACTGTATATGTATTTACAACGTGCGATTCTGGCTAATTCATAAGGGTCCATACGCACAGTAGGAGTGCAGTCTTGGTGACTACTCCAATACATGTGGTTTCGTAACTATTGTGCGTTATACAGCGTGCGATTTTGGCTGACCCATAAGAGTTCACACACACACACAGGGGGAGTCTGCCGAGTGACCACTCCATACGTGTGGTATGTGCGATACGTGCAATACGTGCGATATGTTCGATATGTGCGATATGTGGTCCTTGTCCCTTAACCCTAGATGGATTGCTAATGCTTAAGAGGGGGGTTATCTACATGACAGGACCAGGATAAAAGGAAAAAGATAATAAGTATGGAATGTGCGAAATGTGTGAAAGGTGCGAAATCTACGAAACGAACGATGATGAAGATAATAACGATTACCTTGATGTAAGAATGATGTGAGATCACGCGCAATAGTAATGAAAATGTTTTAATGAAAGGAAGTTGATGAATGAATGATAAAGGTAATAATGATATTATCTATGGGTAAGTATGATGTGTAATCACATGCAAAAGCAAAGAACGGTTTCTATGAATGTAAAGTATGTTTTATTATAAAACTAGAACTCACTTAGCAACGCTGAATTTCAGATGGCATCTTTTGATTAATGGTTTTGCATTGTAATGCAAACGCATGATGTTTTGAAATGAATGATTGTATTAACTTGCAAAAGCTTTTATAATTAAATGAAAAGTTGTAAGCTTCTCGGGAACGGGGCCTAACATGAAATCAAGTTGGCTTTTCTCAGCTTGACTTTGCCTGGTCAAAATTGAGATTTCATTGGTACTGTTCCATAAGAATTTTACCTAACTTGATATTGTAATGGATATCCACTTTTATTGTGTTTTTATGCATATTTTTGATGATAGTTTTCTATTTCTAGTATCCTTGAACACTAAAACATAAGTTTTAATATCAACATTTAATTTCTTTTATCCCCAGTTTGAGCGATGAAACTAGGGTTTCTTTCATCTTGCTTATGTTCATTGCAATCAAAAATGTTTATCAATCCTTAGTTTTAGGTTAATTATATGATACTTGCTTCACCTAGGGTTCTAAATTCATCAAGAGTCTCATGGTTTAGGTCATGAAATTCTCAGATAATTACTTTATTTTGATATTGCTGATGTTTAGAATCGAAATCGAGGAGAAATTATGATGGATGAACACTAGAATCACAAGGTGAGTGATGATGATGGTGGATGAAAAATAATGAAAAAAGCTCATCGCACTTTATGTCTCTCAAATGTGAAAAGTATTAAATGAGCCTTTGAAATTTGTTTAAATAGTCAAATTAATTGCTTTTACAAACTATACAAGTTTTAAACCTAATGCGGATGAAACACTATAGCAAACGCAAAGGAGTAAAAACTGATCAGTATCTGCGTACTATACCAATGTGGGAGTTTAAAACTTCTCTGCATTTGTGCACTATAGAAAATGTGAAAGAGTTAGACTTGTGGGCATTTTTTGTACTATAGCAAATGCTTATGTTTTAAACTTGGGGGCATTTTTGTATTGTAGCAAATGCTTATGTTTTAACTTTGACAAACATTCGTACCGTAACAAATGCGGTAGAACAAAACTTGTCAGCATGTGTTTACTATATCAAATGCGATTGACCAATTTCTACATAAAATTTACTTTTAGCAAATGGGAATGAACAGTAAAGCTGTTCACATTTATTGATCTTCAACCATCATGACAGAATAGTGTAAGCACATTTTATTTATTTTTGATACAAATGAACAAAAAGTTTTAGCAATGATCATCTACACTAAAAGAAATACCATTGAGCAAAGTTGTCGGTATAAAAAATGTGTGAGAAAAAAAGTTTTCAATACTTTAAAACTTGTTGTACGTATTTGTATTGGAAGAAATGTTGTAGACCAAAGTTGTCCTCATTAATTTCATTTATGGTTTTCTGGATTCAAAACAATTACCTGGATAGGTTATCTGCTTGGGTTACCTTCACCCGTATTAACCAATGCTCTAACCGGTATTAGCCAACTTTCTAACCCGCATTAATTCTTGACCTTGTAAAAAATTATTGTTTCTGCAGTTGACAGATTTGACTGTTTTAAGCTGATTTTTTGACTTTAATGAAGATGAGACTTCTGATATTTGTTGTTATGAAAGTATGTTTGATGATTTGATATTTATAAAGATTTGACTGTTGGTTGGTTTGTCAATTGTTGCTTGGATTAAATCGGATACCAGATGTGCTACTATTTTCTAGATTTGACTGATCTTTGAATTTTGTGCTTCCATAAATGTATATACACTGAGATACTATGGTATAACTTGGACGCCAACACAATCGTTTTTTCATTTTGTAATTTTAAGAAGAGAAACAACTGTAATAATGATTAAAATTTTGATTACTCCCCCTAAAGTTTATATCCACATTAGATAGAAACGATAAAGATTTTAAAATTTTGAGTGAAAAATATTTTTGTGATTTTGGTTTTCTTATCGTACATGAAGAGGATATAACTTTTGAAGGGATCGAGATCTAGTTTGATGAATTAGATTACGATTTACAACGGAATAGCACACGAATTAGACTAAATTCTAGCAAGAATAATATGAGTATTCAATCAAACAGTAACGGTTATAGAGAAAGAGTTTTCTGCAAAAGGAATGTTTTCATTCGTGCACAAACTTCCCGTGTAGTGAAACTAGGTCAACATTCCTTTTATAAGGAATGTGACATCAGCTGACGTCACATGATAGTGACATCTAATTGATTTATACAAACAACTAAAATAAAACTAAACTACTGAAGATGTCCATAACAACTGAGGACATCTTCATTAAAAGCTAAGTATAAACAACATTACAACTACTGAAGTTATAACATCTGAAGTATAAAAGCTTTAGATGTTTTACATAATATAAAACTACTACTTACAATCTACTGAAATGTAAACCATCACAACTACTGAAGAGATCTACTTCAGCTGTTGTGACAACTACTGAGAACTTGATCTTCAGATTTTGTCTTCAACAGTTGTCTTCAGACTTTGTCTTCAGACTTTGTGTTCAGTAGGTGTCTTCAGACTTTGTCTTCAGACTTTGTTCTTCACACTTTGTCTTCAGCAGTTGTAGTTCACTTCAGTTGTTTTGATGCCTGTGGGACTTAAAGGTTTTTCTGATCTGGCTCATTGGTTCTTTTGGTCCAACAAACTCCCCCTGAACCAATGCAGCCAAAACCTTTAAAATTATTGAGGTCCGGTTATTGGAAACAACAATCAGGATCAGCTCAGAATTTTTCAATATAAGCTTAGACCCGGGAAGAGATTTCAGAAGGTTTGATTGGCAAAGGATGAATGAGACTCTGTTTTGGGAATTGGACACAGAGCTGTTACCCCATCCATGAAACCTACTTCCCAATGAGGTCTGTCTGAAGACTCTCTGACATAGGCCTCAAGGAAAACAACTTGTTCTTCTATTGTGAGTTCTTCAGCTCCACTTTCAAAGAAGAACTCAGGCCCATAGTACTCAGATATATACTTATTATCTTTTCCATTTTTTAGCTCCGCAGTTGTTATCTCTCTGTATGCAAACTCATCAGGATGAGTGCCTTCAAGCAGTAACTGGAGCTCATTTCTTCTTATGTCTTCACCCTTCTTGTAGATTAACCCCTTCTTTACCATTTTGTTTTCTAATAAAGTCTATCGAGTCATTTTAGACTTGTAAGCTCTCTTGAAGTCATCAAGAATATCCCAGGGTGACACTACAATGGCCAACATTATCACAGATCTACTATCTTCTTTACTTGCCCATTGTATTTGCTTGGAATCTTCAATTTGTGAATTCTGTCACTTACTCTGGGGTCAAGCCAAATTCTCACTCTGTCTTTCTGATATTGGAATGTAAATCTAACAGCATACAACCTCTGATTATGTTTCTTCATAGCTTGTATGGATGAAGACTTGGGAAACTCTTTATCTATCATCCTCAACAGTTGTTCATCATGTTGTTTGTGCTGTTCTTCTTCTTCAAGTTTGACTTTTACCATTTGCCTTTGAAAGTCAGGTGTGATTGTTGTTGGTTGACTCCTAGGCTCAGGCATTTTTATTTTGAGAACAGCAGAGAGTGGCATACTATCTTCATCATCATCATCTTCTTCTTATTCCATCCTCAACACCCTTCTCCTCTTCTTAGTGCATTATTGGTAATGTGTTCAGTAGGTTTCTTAGGTAAAGGTATTGGTTTTGAGGGTTGTGGAAGTGGTTGTTTTGGTTTAGGTGAGAGTGCAGGCTACTCAAGCGTCTTGGATTTGAGTGAAGCTTTGGATAGTTTGGCCATGTCAATTCTTTTCCCAGCACCAGCTTCATCAGGAGCTTCAATGATCAATCCTTTGTTAAATACCTCAGACGAACAGATTCTGGTGGTTATTTCCAAAATACTGTCTCTGGACCATGACTTTTCTTTAATGATCGACCTTCCCAGATGTTTGGATATAAATCTTGCCATAGTTTCCAGCCTTTCTCTTTCTTTTTCACTCCAACTTGCCCATCTTTGCTCAATTTCTAAAAATCTCTAACCTTCTGATCTCAAAGTCAAGTTTGGCAGTGTCAAATCCTTGTCTGAAGAGTTGATCAATAATCTTGTCCATAGATCTGCTATGTTGCTCATCAGCTTCTTTGATCAATTCTTCCAAGTTTTTCTCACCTTTAGTCTTTTTAGAGGATTTCTTCCTTTTTTAGGTGATCATCTCCTTTTCTATCTGCTCTTTTTCTGCTTCCTCTTCAGCTCTATTTCTATTGTCTATTTTCACGGACTTAGACTCCCCCTTTTTGGTTGCATTGGGTGTAGGGGTGTGAATATCAGAAAGTTTCTTAGAGATTGCAGCATCAACTAGAGATTGAAGAGTAGAGGAAAGCCTCTCATCAATGGCTTGATGTACTATATTTGTCATTATTAAAGTGATAAGAGATAAGGATGTGTGAAAGGCAGCAACCATTTGCTCAGAAGGGCTCTGTCCCTGAGAAATAGCACCTGAAGCAGAGGCTGGTGGCAATGTTGTTGAGAGTGGCTTAGTGTTTGGGATAGTTTCAGGAGAAACTGCCATCTGTGGGTGAATATGGGCAGATGGACTTGTTTCTTGTGACATTTTGGCAAGCAGTTCTTGTAGTCTACAAACCTCAATCTCAAGATTGTATTGTGGGCTAGAACATCAAAGAAAAAGCCCAGGTCATTATCAGCCTGTGCTGAATCAGCTGACCTCCTAATGAAATCAGGATGAACATGTGCTGAGTGTAGATCAATAGTCACATGTGCCCCTATTTCTTGGAACTGGGGACGTCCTGCCTCAGGAGAATGTCCTTCATTAGTAGTTGCCTCTGGTGAGGACTTAGAAATGATACCAGCTTCATCCAGATCATTTGCTGAACAAGGAGAAGAGGCAGCCTCACCAGATGTTCTAATCTCCTCCTCTACACTGGGAGATTGAACTCTGTAATGCCTGTGTTGTGGGTTATCAGAGACATTATAATCCTCTCCCTCAATGGTTGAGGTTTTTCCAATAGTAATAGGTTTCTGGGAGGGGTAGAGGAATGTAGCTGAGTCAACACTTATGCAATAACCACAGTTGGGCTTGTAGAGGTGGCTTCAGTAGGAGATAGGTGTGAAAAGGATTGCACCTGGGGTGAATGGTGCTCTTCAATGGCAATCCTCTCAAGTGAGAGAGATTCCAGTAATGTGGTTTCCCCATGTTTGGTTGCATCTGGATCCTGTTGAGAGGATACCTGAGCGGTTTTCAGCCGGTAGAGTCAAGGAAACTACAGGGGGATTACTACCCATAGTTTCATCCCTCCTTTGTGTTGCAGGGACATCATGAGGGACTTAACTCCCTGAGTAGCCTTTTTGGTTTGTTTGGAGTGAGGTTTGGAGGGGACTTTGGATCTGGAGGATGAGGCTGTGGGTACCTTCTACTTGGGTTTTAGCACTTTGGCAGCCACTTTGAGGTGTGGGTCAGAGTTATGCCTAGAGTATACCTCTGGCAGAACTACCACAGCAGGGACTCCAACGCCAACATGGCCATCAGATTGTAACTGATTCATGATTATGGCCATAAGAACCTTCGATATAGTAGCCATCTGTTAGCTATAGTTTTCATTGCCAGATCTTTTAATTCTAAAAATATAATTTCAAAAAATTTAAGCTTTGGCGTTCAAGAATAGAATACAATACCTGCTGCCACCTAGATGACATTTGATCCCATGAAAAGGTTTTGGGGCAAGGCACATATTGATCATGTGGAAAATTAGGCGTTCAGCATCATGAAAGTGCTTCTTCGGAATGGTAGTAGCACTTAGGTTGCCCTCATAGCCATGATTAATGAATGAGAGATCAAGGGTGCCCTTCTGGTATTTGGTGACAAAGGTAGCATCATTCACATCTAGCGTTTGGCGAATGATAGCCGGAGTGACTACCACCTTCTTCTAGTTTACATATGACTGGAGAGTGATTGCGACATCATTCTCACCAGTAGGGATGGTGACGTTTGTCCAGAATTGTCGAAGAGAGTCGGGATAGATGGTTGGATTCAAAAGAAAAGTAGTTCGATACTCGGAAAGCCATCAGATCAATAGCATCATCAACTTAGTCCAAAAGGTCGATTTTGTGAAGTAAGCAACACAGTTGTGTCGAGGTTTGATTTGCATGGTCGCCATTAATGGAAGATGAACGTTCAGAAATTGATTTATGAAAAGTTTGAAGTTAGGGTTAGGTATTTATAGGTTATGAAACGGCTGAAAGAAAACAGCTGAATTTTTTTGGTTGTAGTCATCAATTGTTAGAAAACGACTGAAGACATGGTTTTAACTTTCAGGTGTTGTAAACAACTAAAGACTTGGTGTTTGTCATGAGTAGTTGAAAAAACTACTCAGCTTTGGTTTGGCTGCAGTTGTTTTGAAATGAAACAGCTGTTGTTAGAAACAATTGAAGAATAAACTTACTCATCAGTTGTTGTCGTCAATCACATATCCCAGTTGTTTCATTTGACCTCAACACTTACTCAGCAGAGTATCTGATTTCAGATGTTTCATTGGTCATCAATACTTATCTGTTATAACAGACGTCAGTAGTTGTAACCACTCTCAGTACTTTGCAACACATAAAGTACTTCAGTACTTTGAGGAATTTAGTCTTCAGTAGTTATGAAAAACTGCTGAAGATAAAATAGCTTCAGTACTTATTTGTGACAGTTGTATACTGATGCTCATCAGTACTTGTGAGCTGAGATCATCAGTAGTTGTCAATTTATTCAAGCTGCAGCATACCAAGCCTTAGCACAAGATTTTGAAAAGTTCCACTGTCCAAAGGCTTAGTAAGTATATCTGCAAGCTCATCAGCACTAGCAACAAACATTGGATCAATCAGACCCTTTTCATAACAATCCCTGATATAGTGATGTCTGACCTCAATATGTTTGGTCCTAGAATGCTGGACAGGATTCCTAACAATACAAAGAGCTGAAGAACTGTCCATTAGTAAAGGAGTCTTAGTCTCTGTAATGTCATAATCCAGTAATTGATTCTAAAGCCAGAGTACCGGAGATGTACAACTTGCAGCAGCAATGTACTCTGCTTCAGCGGTGGATGTAGCAACAGAGGTTTGTTTCTTACTCTGTCAAGAAACTAAACAGTTGCCTAGAAATTGGCATCCACCAGAGGCTGATTTTCTGGTTAATTTACACCCTGCATAGTCACTATCAGGGAAAGCAAATAATTTGCAAGAGTGCCCAGTGGAATACCAAAGGCCTAGAGATTGAGTTCCTTGCAAATGTCTAAAGATCCTTTTGACTGCAATCATATGGAATCTTTAGGTACAGCCTGAAATCTAGCACAGACACAAGTGGCAACCATAATATCTGGTCTAGAAGCTGTAAGGTACATCAAGGACCTAATCATACATCTATAAAGAGTTTCATCAACTGCTTTACCTTTCTGATAACATCCAGTTGTGTGGTGCTGCACATGGGAGTAGAACAGGGCTTACAGTTTTGTAAATCAAACTTTTTCAACAAATCTTTTGTATATTTTGACTGATGAATGAAAGTTCCATCAGCCTTTTGTTTGATTTGCAACCCCAGAAAGACTGTAATTCACCAATGGCACTCATTTCAAACTTTTGTTACATCAACTCAGTAAAGGCATCACACACCTGTGGATCAGAGGATGCAAAAATTATATTATCAACATAAATTTGAACAAGGAGCTTGTGCATGCCTACTTTCTTAATGAAAAAGGTTTTATGTATGGATCCTCTAGTGAAATTATTTTGAAGAAGAAGTTTGACAGTGTTTCATACCAGGCTCTGGGTGCTTGTTTAGTCCATAAAGAGCCTTATCAAGCTTATTCACCCAATCTGGATGTTTATGATCTTCAAAAACTGGTGGTTGGCACACATAAACTTCTTCTTTTATTTTACCATATAAAAAATGCACTTTTTACATCCATTTGAAAAACTTTGAGATTATGAAAGCAACATAAGCTAAAAACAATCTAATTGCTTCCAGTCTGGCTACAGGGGCAAAGGTTTCATCATAATCAATACCTTCTTCTTGTGAAAACCCCTGTACAACCAGTCTGGCCTTGTTCTTGACAATTTGGCCTTTTTTTCACCATTTTTATTCCTAAACACCCATTTAGTGCCTATTGCACACTTACCTTGGGGAAGAGGAACCAGTTCCCACACTTGCTGCTTTTGAAACTGAAGAAGCTCAAGTTGCATAGCTTCAACCCATCCATTGTCTCTTAATGCAATATGATAATTCTTTGGCTCTTGTTGACTGATGAAGAAAGCATAGAAGCAAAAGTTGGACAACTGACTTCTGGTTGAAACCCAGCATTAATGTCATCAATGATCTGAGACATGGGATGATTCTTCAGTTCTTGATACTCAATAAGATCTGTGCAAGTGTTTGTAGGTGATTCAGTAGTAACAGATGGTGATTCAGATTCTTGAAACCTAGATTGAGATGACAATTCAAATAAAGTAGAGGATCCAGAGATCTCATCAGCATTTGTTGTGGATGGAACTGCTCAAGCTACAGGAATATCAAGTTTAGTAGACTCAGGCAGTTGATCACTAAAACTTGCATTGATACCACAGATGGATAACATGTTGCAGAAGATGATGAATTCACAGAATCTGCAACATTTTGAGACTGATAAGGAACATATGCAGTATGTCCAGATCAAATAACTCCATAAGATTTTGTGGGATTTTCTCCTTTGGAGATTCATTAAACTTTACATGCAAGGTTTCTTCTACAATCTTTGATCTGCAATTAAAAACTTTATATGCCTTGCAAGTAGTGGAATACCCAACAAAGTACCCTCCATCCACCTTTGATTCAAACTTCTGAATTGGATCTTTTGTGTTAAGAATATAATAGGGACACCCAAATGCTCTAAAGAAGGAACTCAGAGGAGCCAAATGATGTAACATTTCATAAGGATTCTTCATCAACCTTTGATTCACCAATACTCTATTTTGAACATAACAAGCTGTGTTAACAGCTTCAGCCCAAAAGGTTAGTGGCAAACCAGAATCAGCCAACATTGACCTTGCAGCTTCAATAAGGGTCCTGTTCTTTCTTTCCACCAATCCATTTTGTTCAGGAGTTCTAGGAATGCTAAACTGTCTCTTGATTCCCTTAGAGAAATAAAATTCATCAAGTGTGTGATTTCTAAACTCTGTGCCATTATCACTCCTCACACACTTGACAGAGAGAGAATACTGCGTTTCCACATGCAACACAAAGTAGATGATAATTTGACCAGCCTCATCTTTTGAATGTAAGAAGAAGGTCCATAGAAATTTGGAATAATCATCCACAATTACCAGACATTATTTTTTCTTTGCCATACTCATCACTCTTACTTAACCAAAAAGATCCATATGCAGTAATTGCAAGCAGGCAGTGGACTTTGGTTCTTCTATTGGAGGGAATGATACTTTATGTTGCTTTCCTTTTAAACAAGCAGAGCAATTGTCATCACATTAGAACTCCTTTAATGGCAGACCTCTCACTAACACATGAAGGATCAGCTGGTTCATGTTTCTAAGATTCACATGACCAAGCCTTCTTTGCCAAAGCTCAGATTCCTGAGGAGAGGCCTTGGAGAACGGACATGGATGGCCTTTTAGATCAATTTTGTTTGATAAGTCTAAGGCATATACTCTTCCAATCCTGTTGGCTTTCAGGAGAGTATGTTCATCCAATATCTTGTCAATCATATTCAAACATTGAAAGACAGAATTCGATAGTTTTGATTGGTGAAAAATGCAACATGCCCTTTATCACACATTTGACAGACACTCAACAAGTTATACTTGAGATTCTCCACATGGCTGACATCATCAAACCTTATTTCTCCATTTGAAATCCTTTTTTCCATGATGTAACCCTAGCATCATTACCAAAAGATACAAATCCCTTCTTTCCTTGAGAGTAGTCATGAAGAAGAGATCTGCTCCCAGTCATATGCATAGATCCTCCATTGTCCACATACCAAATGCTTCTATGGCACGTTGAAGAACCCTGCATAGATCACAACAACTAGTTAGCTTTTGAGAGCCAAATCTTTTTGGTTTTGGGTCTGTTCTCATCAACAGCTTTTGTAATAACTGATTTGTCATGATTAACAACCTTTGAAGATGGAGATGGTGCTGAAAAGGATTCCTTTGATTTTGGCTTAGGTTTCCTTTTCAGTGGTTTAATCACAGGTACATCTATTTGGTTAACTCTCCCCAATAGATGTTGAACCATCATAACAAGTTGTGTCTGATTGGTTGTTAAAGTTTCCGTTCAACAGATACATCAGAACTAGTTTGTGAATGATTCCTGTGAGACACCATGTCCTCCTTTTTGAAAGACACAGACTTGGTCTATTGTTTTGATACTCTTTGAGGAGTATTTTCAGTTGTTTTATGATAACCTCTTTCGTATGTTTAGATTTTTATGAAGACTTTGGTGTATCAGGTTAAGATGTTTGTGGCACAAATCTAGTTTCAAATTCATCTTTCATTTTATTAATTTTCTTTTGATGATTTTATCCTTGTTAAATTTGGAACACTTTCTGTACCAACATTCATCAGTGAGATGATTGAACAAATTACATATTTCACGTGGCTTTTTCTTCATCTTCTGTTGATCAGCTGTTGAAGAAGATGAAACTACTGAAGGTGTGTTCTTCAGTACTTTCTTCCTTTCAGTACTTATGTGAAGTACTGAAGGATTTGCAACAGCTGAAGACTTGTTCTTCAGAGATTTTCTATCAGTACTTTTGGATTTCCTAATAGATTCTTCAGCAGCTGTCAAACCATGTATGGTTTCATTTGGCTTGAAATGTTCTTCAAGTGTTGTTATTTGCTCTTCAGTACTTTGAGTACCTTTTGAGACAACACCTGAAGAACTCAGCTTTTCTTTGATCATGTGTTCATCAGTAATAGGACCATCAGCAGACTCATTAGCTGAGGTACTATTCTGACTTCACTTCATCCTCTGAGTGTACATTTTCAGTTGAGGATGAGACACATGATGATGTGGTTTGGAATTGATTTAACCTTCAGATTTTACTTCTGGTTTGGGAGTAAAATCTATAGGAGGTTCAGTGTGATTGTATCCAATCCCAAACTTCACATTTGAAGCAGTTTGCTTACTGAGAAGCATTTCAAACCCCTTGCAAGATGTTACCCAGCGTTCACACTCCACTTGAGTAGCTGCAAGTGTTTCTTTGAGACTCTTGTTATTTTCTAAGATGACCTCTACCTTAGCCTTTTCATCAGTAATTTGACATTTTAATTTGTAATTCTCATCATCTTTTTCTTTTAAAACAGACTCAAACTCGCTTTTCTTTTGGAAATCACTTTCTCAGGTCAAGATTTTGATTAATTAAAGATACATTTGCTTCTCTAATGGAGACAAAAGCAACTATGCATGACTCAAAACACAACTTGGCCTTAGCCTCAGAAGATACTTATGGTACCTGTGATGATGAAGCATTTGAGCTTGAAACACCAGTAGACTCCAGGGCCATAAGAGCAAGATTTCCAAAAGGATTTTCACCACCATGTTGACCAGCACCACAAACATTTGTTCAGAATAACCAGAAAGATCATCTGGTAAACTATTCCAGTCAACAACACCAGGAGTGAAAAAGCTTTGATGTGATTGAGATTGAGATTGAGATTGTTGGCTTGATTGAGATGGTTGAGGCTCAGGTAGGGCATGTGATTGTTGAGCTATAGGTACAGGAACCTGATTGGACCGTGGCATGTAAAAACACGGATAAGGATATGGCATTTGACCTTGAGGAACAAAATATGCAGGAGATGATTGATTTTGTGAATGATGACCAGAACTGATAGAATGTTGCCCTTTGTTTTGTGAATTATTGTTTGAAAAGGTCACAAAGGGTGCAGAAGAGTTAGATCGAGATGATCTACACTCTCTTGCAAAATGTCCAAGTCTATGGCACTTGTGACACCTCAACTTGCTCTTGTCAAAACCAACTTTGGTTTTTCCAGAGAGACCAGGGAATTTTCTACCTGTCCTTTTCTCAAATTTTTGAGATCTGATATTAACTAATGCCATTTGGCTCAAAATATCCATTTCTTCCAAATTATCATCAGCAATACCTTTCAAATCATCCATCAAAAAGCACAGATTGTCACTATTACATCCTGAATTACCATCAATACGAGCAAAAGCATGATCTCCACTGTTTGAAGAGAAATCAATATGCTCATCATATGAACTTTCTCATGTAGCATATTCTAACTCATGACCAACCAGAGCAGTATTCCTGGTACAAAGTCATTAGTGAGCTTCCCAGATGAAGTCAGTTTTCTTTTCTGTTCTATCTCCCTTTCAAATGTGAGCAGTTTCCCATGAAGTTGGGTGAGAGATAGATTATCTAGATTTGCACTAGAGCGTAGGACAATGGTATAAGTGTCCCATCTCTCAGGCAGGGATCTGAGAAATCTATTGTTCATCTGATGTTTGTATCTTCATGTTAAGTTAGTGACTCACCCTTTCTATGACAGAATGTCTCATATTGCGGGGCAAGGATTTCTCTATTGTTTGCTAAGACCTCATCAGTTCCTCCAAATTGTTCTTTCAGAGCAACCCAGGTGTCATGAGCAGATTCATGATGCATAAGTCCATAATAGATTTGATTAGGCAGTGCTATGGCCAGAATTCCATGGCCTTTAGCATCAATTTCAAACAGTTTCATATCTTCATGTGAATATTGCTCTTTTTTCTTCAGAATCATTTCATTGGTTTCTGGATTACTCACCATAGGCTTATATGGTCCGTGAACCACAGATCTCCAACAACCTGAACTATTAACAGACAGGTGATGGAGCATTCATCGTTGCCATATCTTGTACTCACTCCTAACAAGCATCAGAGGCTTTGTTGAGGAGCTAGTATTGTGAGGATCTTTGATTGATGTAGCCATTTTCACCAATTCAAACAGATTCAATAAGAATTAGACGAACCTAACTCAAAAACTCAACAACACAATTTGAAATAAGAAGAATCTCAAATTGATTCACAGGAAGCAACAGAAAAACAAACTCTATAACCAATTCCTGCAAATTTGCCAATTCGATCAAACTGAGATATCTAACGAACAGTTTCAATGATCAATTGTTAAATCGATCAATGATTAACGGCTTTGATACCATTTGAAGGGATCGAGATCTACTTTGATCAATTAGATTACGATTTGCAGCGGAATAGCACATGAATTAGGCTAAATTCTAGCAAGAATAATATGAGTATTCAATCAAACATTAACGGTTATAGAGAGAGAGTTTTTTGCAAAAGGAATGCTTTCATTCATGCACAAACTTCCCGTGTAGTGAAACTAGGTCAACATTCCTTTTATAAGGAATGTGACATTAGCTGACGTCACATGATAGTGACATGTAACTGATTTATACAAACAACTGAAATAAAACTAAACTACCGAAGATGTCTAGAACAACTGAGGACATCTTCATTAAAAGCTAAGTATAAACAACATTACAACTACTGAAGTTATAACATCTGAAGTATAAGAGCTTCAGATGTTTTACATAATATAAAACTACTTATTACAATCTACTGAAATGTAAACCATCACAACTACTAAAGGGAACTACTTTAGATGTTGTGACAACTACTGAGAACTTGATCTTCAGACTTTGTCTTCAGCAGTTGTCTTCAGACTTTGTTTTTAGACTTTGTCTTCTGACTTTGTCTTCAGACTTTGTCTTCAGTAGTTGTCTTCAGACTTTATCTTTAGACTTTGTTCTTCAGACTTTGTCTTCAGCAGTTGTAGATCACTTTAGTTGTTTTGATGTCTGTGGGACTTAAAGGTTTTTCTGATCTGGCTCATTGGTTCTTTTGGTCCAACAAATTATTGGGATCATATCAACTTACATTTCACAAGTGCAAGTAACCGTTAGTAAAATAGATATAATCACGAGCATATTGATTTCAGGTATGTTTGTCCTCTTAAACTTATATTTAGTTAATGTTTTAATACCTGTGATCTTTATCATGTTTTGAATTTATTGAGTATTCAATAGTACCTCACACTCAAAAGCATGGCAGGATTAACAATCCTCATGACATGCATGGTATAACTTTCACATGTTAGATCTTGTATGCCAAGACACATAAAAGATTGATGTGGTTAGTACGTTATGATCCAAGTTAGGTCATACCCAATAACGAGCTAAAAAATACCCATAAATATTTATTTGTTGATGAGATCATACAAATAAATATTGACCCCAATTTAGAAAATGGGTTTTGTAAAACGTTGCTTTTGTAATAAAAACAACATTACATGGATAATTTGTTCATGAGAAATTATTTGTTTCATTATTTAAGTTAATTAAATAATAACAAATAAAAGTGTGTTAATGTTATAAAATTGAAAGAGGTCTTAATTTTATAAACTTATGGTTTAAACAGTGCATTTTTTATAAAATTACAAAATCGGGGGAACCCATATCGGCCGCCACATGTGGGGCTTTAAGGGGTCTTTTAGTCTTGGGTTCTACAAGACTTTCCCTTCCCTTGCACTCTTCCATCTATCACACTCACTCACCCACACAAGCAAGCTCCATTTCCTCTCTTCTTTGGCTGCATTTTCAGGTTTTGAAAGCTGAAAAATTGGGTTTTGCCTTGGCTACATTCGGATTTGCAAGAAGAAGAGTTTGTGCATTTGGTGTTCTTCGACCTAACAAGTTAGGTGTTTGCTAAGGCTTGTGGGTATACAAGCTTGAGGGCTTCTCTTTTGTAGCCTAGACATTCAAGGAACATCTTCTTCTTCTTCTCATCCTTACTACAACATCTTGTTCTTGAAAGGTAGTTTCAAAAACACCCTTTGGCTACATTTTCGTTTTTGATAGCATTTCTTTCACATATATATATGATCCTTTGTTTATGGGTTTTGTTTTGGGTTAAAAATGGTTCCAAAATTCAGATTATAAAACACTTTTTAACCTCTAAAATCCACTGCTTTTTTCAAGTTTAAAGGGCTGAACTTGCTTTCATAAACATGTTACAAAACCCAACAATGGCATCTAGAGCCGGTTATGTGGAATACTTGCTTCAAAAGTTCTTGAAAAGTTAGTTTTCATGGACTTTTTCAACCCATTAGGGGTTGTTTTGTTGTGGATGATTGAGTACCTTATGTTTCAATGTTTAATCTTACATGCTTTAGTATAAACCTTGAAAGATTAACATCAAATGGTTGATTGTGTTGTTTGGACAAAACCCTAATGTTTTGGTTCATGTTGGCCAGAACTTTAAGGTTATAAAAAGGGGTTCATTGTTGTTCTTGAATGTTGTATATGATACATATTTTGGTGCATAACATAGCCTTGACCTTATGTGTTTTGGATTTGGTTGATTGTGATTTTGTCATGTTGGTTTTGATTCTTGAAAGGGTTGTAATATCTGTGTTTGTATTTTGGGTTGTAATTTATTTATTCATTGGTTATGTAATAAATAGATCAGGTGGATTTCTTTTATTAGAAAAAATGTATTAGGATTTGATTTTGTAAAAGAAGGTGCATAAGATGAAGTCCCAAAGAAGGACACAAAAGACATGGACACTTGACGCATTTGGATGTGGATTCAAGTGGGAGTTCATGGACACATTTTGATGTGTTATTGTTAACCCTTAGGAAAGACCTTATGACAACACTTGTGATGGCAAACAAGTTGAAAGGCCCCATTCCCGGGACGCTTACAGCTGGTAAATCATTACACATAAAACATATAACTTTACATTTAACCTTCACAAAACATTGCAGTGGAATATTAAAATAACTTTTCATTTCATTGTAGATGCTTTTGCAAGTTAATACAGTGGTTCATATCAAAACATCGTCCGTTTGCATTACATTGCAAAAACATTTAAACAAAAGAAAGCCATCCAAAAGAGCTGAGTAGCCACCCCGTGCCATCCTCCGCAACATTACATGCCAACTGGAAACACATAAAAGTCAGCGTTGCTGAGTGAGTTCTAGTTTTATAATTAAAACATACTTTACTTTCATTAAGACCGTCCTTTACTTTTGCATGTGATCATACATCATACGTACATATAGATAATATCATTATGATGTTCATCATTCGTTCATTAACTTTTGTTCATCATTACCATTCACTTTTATTACTTTCATTCACATTCCATCAATACCATGAACTTTACCCGTCATGCACAAAGCGGGTACTGGGCCTAAGTCTATCATAGACCTTTCGTCATGGCGCACAGCGGCCACAGTACCTAAGGGTAAATTCAGGCGTACCATTGTCATGTGCTATACCCACCATCATGCATGAAGCAGATACTGGGCCTAAGTCTATTATAGACCTTTCGTCATGGCCTATAGTAGCCCGGCCACAGCATCTACGGTAAGCGACAAAGGTTCTATACATATGGTCAATCACGAAGACAGACCCCGATGTGCATCCTTCTGGGGTAGCTAACCCACACACTGTTGGACTAACACCCTTCATTGGGCATGTTCCGACGTATAAGGCTTGCAAGACTTTCTTTACTTTCCATCGTTCATTAATGCATGCCAAGGGAAAATAATCACCCTTCATTGGGCGTGTTCCGACATTCATCATGTTCCTCTTTTCATTATCTTCCACTTTACATTACATAATACTTTCATTCCATTCATTAACATTCAACGCAAAGCCAAGGGAAAATAACCACACAAAATAAGGAACATAACATACACAGTCAACATCATCACATAAGGCATCATCATACATAACATATGTTGATACATATGTACCTAGTTTAGGAGCTTAATGTAAAATGTCTATCATGTCTTACATATATGCAATTGAATGGGTATGAATGAAATACAATGTGTGGTTGATGCTTATAATGTTTAAATGTTTATTGTGTAATAAAGTATATTGAACTAACTATGTAGGTTTGAGGTTATTGTACATAGTTCTTAGTCAATAATGATTGAGAATATATTCAAACTCAATCGTGTGAAGTTCTCATGCAAATGGACCATGCTAATGGACCATACGCATGAACACTTCATGCTAATGGACAAGTAGCACGACTGAACCACGAGACTGGATCAGTCTCACGATTGAGACATAAGATTGGCTCAGTCGCATGACTGCGTATAAATCAATCGCATGATTCAGTCGCACGACTAAACCATGCTAATGGTTCAGTCGTACGATTGACAAATGCTAACATATAAATACAACCTAATTCGTGGAGAAAGGGAACAATTCGAATTCCTACGCACAAAATCGTACTCTAGCCATCCAGAGACTCAAATAAACCTATTCCAAGTTCATAGATGGTAGTTGATCGTTCTCCAATCATTCTTAACATTTCATTAATCGTTAGATTGATCTAAACTGTGTTCTCCCTGATTAGATCGCCAATCAAATAGGATTCCGCACTATTTGAGTTGGTATACGCGCAGAATCACTTAGTACTCTATACGTAAATGATCCTAACAAGTAGTATGAGAGCCTTGGCTCTTGGTTTTGCATGTGATTCGATCGTTTTGGTGTAAAACTCCTGTTTTTTCATTCAAAAACACCATTTTTTAGTAAAATAGGTTTTCTATTTCTCTAGATCTAAAAGTTCATGTTTTTCAGCTTACGACGGATTAGGGTTCGTGAAAAATCGTATTTTTGTGTCAAAGTACCAAAAACCTTCGAATTTTCAAATCCAGCAGCTTCAGTCGCACGATAGGCTCAATCGCACGACTGAACTCAATCGCACCTCCCATACGCACGATTGAACTCAGTCACCCATCCATTCATACGATGGAACAATCTCATTCGCATTGTTCATCCGCATCTGCCCAATCGCATGACTGTTGATCCACATTGGTTCAATCGCACGATTGATTCATTCACATTGGTTCAATCGCACGATTGATTCATCCACATTAGTCCATCCGCACGATTTACTCAATCGCATCTCTCGATACGCACTAGTGATACAGTTTTGTTCTAACTATCAAAGTATAAAGAAATGGAAGGTCAGTACTCTATGTTTACTACAGGTAAGGACTCGCGTATCCAGAACCTGTTACTTCTAGAAAATAAGACTGGGAATCATAACAAGCCGCCTAAGCTTATCACGTTAAACGATTACCCAGAGTGGAAACAAAGGTTCAATATTTATCTAAATGGTGTTGATCCCAATCTGTGGAAATCAATCGAGACTGGTTATAGTATGCTGGTTGATGTTTATGGCGTCAAACTTACTCTGGGCGGCATGACTTATAGCGAGAAGGTGAAGTACAATGTTGAGAAAAAGGTGTATGGTCTGTCGACTCAGTCAATACTTAAGGATATATTCCACCAATTTTCTAAGAATAATTAGGTGAAGAAATTATAGGAGGCTCTGGAAAAACAATATGACAGGATGCATCATTAAAAGCTCTAAAGGCAAAGGCTTTGAAGAGGAAGTTCGATAACATCTCATCGATGGGTAAGGAGATCTGGGATGATGTCATAGACCGAGTCTACCATTTAATAAGTGAGCTACACACTCATGGGGTTACAACGTCAATGAAGATATGAAGGGATCGAGACCTAGTTTGATCAATTAGATTAGGATTTGTAGAGGAATAGCACACGAATTAGACGTAATTCTAGTAAGAATAATATGAATATTCAATTAAATAGTAACAGTTATAGAGAAAGAGTTTTCTGCAAAAAGAATGTTTTCATTCATGCACAAACTTCCCGTAGAGGGAAATTAGGTCAACATTCCTTTTATAAGGATAGTGATATCAGCTGACGTCACATGATAGTGACATCAAACTGATTTATACAAACAACTAAAATTAAACTAAACAACTGAAGATGTCCACAACAACTGAGGACACCTTCATTAAAAGCTAAGTATAAACTAACATTACAACTACTGAAGTTATAACATCTGAAGTATAAGGAGTTCAGATGTTTCACATAACATAAAACTACTGATTACAAACTACTGAAATGTAAACCATCATAACTACTGAAGAGAACTACTTCAGCTGTTATGACAACTTCGGAGAACTTGATCTTCAGACTTTGTCTTCAGACTTTGTCGTCAGACTTTGTCGTCAGACTTTGTCTTCAGCAGTTGTCTTCAGACTTTGTCTTCAGACTTTGTCTTCAGCAGTTGTCTTCAGACTTCGTCTTCAGACTTCGTCTTCAGACTTTGTCTTCAGCTATTTTAGATCACTTCAGTTGTTTTGATGTCTGTGGGACTTAAAGGTTTTTCTGATCTAGCTCTTGGTTCTTTTGGTCCAACAAACTCTGCCTCAACCAGTGCAGCCAAATATTTTAAAATTATTGAGGTCCCACTTATTGGCAGAAACAAAATCTGGATCAGTTTAGAATTCTTCAATATAAGCTCTAGCCAGAGAAGAGATTTCAGAAGGTTTGATTGGCAAAGGATGAATGGGAACTCTGTCTTGAGGAACTGGACACAGAGCTGTTACCCCATCCATGAAACCTACTTCCCAATGATAAGTCTGTAAGACTCTCTGACATAGGCCTCAAGGAAAACAACTTGTTCTTCTATTGTGAGTTCTTCAGCTCGACTTTCAAAGAAGAACTCAGGCCCATAGTACTCAGATAAGTACTTAATATGCTTTCCATTTTTCATCTCCATAGTTGTTATCTCTCTGTATGCAAACTCATCAGGATGAGTGCCTTCAAGCAATAATTGGAGCTCATTTCTTCTTATTTCTTCTAGCTTCTTGTAGATTAACCCCTTCTTTACCATTTTGTTTTCTAGTAAAGTTTGTGGAGTCATTTTAGACTTGGAAGCTCTCTTCAAGTCATCTAGAATTTCCCAGGGTGACACTACAATAGCCAGCATTATCACAGCAACTACAATCTTCTTTACTTAGCCGTTGTATCTGCTTGGAATCTTCATTTTGTGAATTCTGTCACTTACTCTGGGGTCAGGCCAAATTTTCACTCTCTCTTTCTGATATTGGAATGTAAATCTAAGAGCATACAACCTCTGAGCATGTTTCTTCATAGCTTGTATGGATGAAGACTTGGGAAACTCTTTATCAATCATCCTTAACAGCTGCTCATCATGTTCTTTGTGCTGTTCTTCTTCTTCAAGTTTGACTTTTACCATTTGCCTTTGGAAGTCAGGTGTGATTATTGTTGGTTGACTCCTAGGCTCAGGCATTTTTATTTTGAAAACAGCAGAGAGTGGCAGACTATCATCCTCATCATCATCTTCTTCTTCCATCCTCAACACCCTTCTCTTCCTCTTAGGTGCATCATTGGTAATGGGTTCAGTAGGTTTCTTAGGTAAAGGGGTTGGTTTTGAGGGTTGTGAAGGTGGTTGTTTTGGTTTGGGTGATAGTGCAGGCTGCACTAGCATCTTTGATGTGAGTGAAGCTTTGGATAATTTTGCCATATCATTCCTTTTCCCAGCACTAGCTTCATCAAGAGCTTCTATGATCAATCCTTTGTTAAATACTTCAGAAGAACAGATTCTGGTGGTTATCTCCAAAATACTGTCTCTTGACCATGACTTCACTTCAATGATTCATCTTCCCAGATGCTTTATACGAATCTTGTCATAGCTTCCAGCATTTCCCTTTCTTTCTCACTCCAACTTGCCCATCGATGTTCAATCTCTTGAATCTCTAACTTTCTGATCTCAGAGTCAAGTTTGGCAGTGTCAAATCCTTGTGTGAAGAGTTGATCGATAATCTTATCCATAGATCTGTTATGTTGCTCATCAGCTTCTTTGATCAATTCTTCTAACTTTTTCTCACCTTTAGTCTTTTCAGAGCTTTTCTTCTTTTTGTAGGTGATCATCTCCTTTTCTTTCTGCTCTTTTTCTGCTTCCTCTTCAGCTCTTTTTCTTTTGTCTACTTTCACTGACTTAGACTCCCCCTTTTTGGTTGCATTGGGTTCAGGGGTTTGAATGTCAGAAAGTCTCTTAGAAACAGCAACATCAACTAAGGTTTGAAGATAAAGGAAAGCCTCTCATCAATGGCTTGATGCATAATGTTTGTGATTATGGAAGTGATGAGAGGTAAGGAGGATTGAAAGGAAGCAACCATTTGCTCAGAGGGGTTCTGTCCCTGAGAAATGGTGCCTGAATCAGAGGCTGGTGGCAAAGTTGTTGGGAGTGGCTCAGTGTTTGGAAGAAACTGCCATCTGTGGGTGAATTTGGACAGATGGACTTGATTCTTATGACATTTTGGCAAGCAGTTCTTTAGTCTGCATACCTCAGTCCCAAGAATGGTGTTGTGGGCTAGAACATCAAAGAAAAAGCCCAGGTCATCATCAGTCTTTGCTGAATCATCTGACCTCCTGTTTAAATCAGGATGAACATGTGCGGAGTGTAGAGCAGTATTCACATGTGCCCCTATTTCTCAGAACTGGGGACTTCCTGCCTCAGGATAATGTCCTTTGTTGGCAATTGCCTCTAGTGAGGACTTAGAAATGATACCAGCTTCATCCTGATCATGTGCTGAACAAGGAGAAGAGGCAGCCTCACCGGATGTTCTAATCTCCTCCTCTACACAGGGAAATTGAACTCTGTATTCCCTGTGTTATGGGTTATCAGCTACATTATAATCCTCTCCCTCAGCGGTTGAGGTTTTCCCAGTAGTAATAGGTTTCTAGGGAGGGGTAGAGGAATGTAGTTGAGTCAGCACTTGTGCAATAACCACAGTTGGGCTTGTAGGGGTGGCTTCAGTGGCAGATAGGTGTCAAAAGGATTGCACCTGGGTGAATGGTGCTCTTCAATGGAAATCCTCTTAAGTGAGAGAGATTCCAGTAATATCGTTTCCCCATTTTTGGTTGCATCAGGATCCTGTTGAGAGGATTCCTGAGCGGTTTCAGCTGGTAGAGTCCTGGAAACTACAGGGGGATTACTACCCATAGTTTCATCCTGCCTTTGTGTTGCAGGGGCATCATCAGGGGACGCAACTCCCTGAGTAGCCTTTTTGGTTTGTTTGGAGTGAGGTTTGGAGGGGACTTTGGATCTGGAGGATGAGGCTGTGGGTACTTATGCTTGGGTTTTATTAGTTTGGCAGCCTCTTTGAGGTGTGGGTCAGAGTTGTGCCTGGAGTATACCTCTGGCAAAACTACTACAGCAGGGACTCCAAGGCCAACAGGGCCATCAGATTGTTACTGATTCATGATTATGGCCATAAGAAACCTTGGATATAATAGCCATCTGTTAGCTACAGGTTTCATTGCTAGATCTTTTAATTCTAAAAATATAATTTCAAAGAAATTTAAGCTTTGGCGTTCAAGAATAGAATACAATACCTGCTGCCACCTGGATGACATTTGATCTCATGAAGAGGTTTTGGGGGCAAGGCAAACATTGATCATGTGGAAGATTAGGCGTTCAGCATCATGAAAGTGCTTCTTCAGAATGGTTGTAGCACTTAGGTTGCCCTCATATCCATGGTTAATGATGAGAGATCAATGGTGCCCTTCGGGTATTTGGTGACAAAGTAGCATCATTCACATATAGCGTTTGGCGAATGATAGCAGGAGTGACTACCACCTTCTTCTGGTTTTCAAATGACTGGGAGGAGGAACTGCGTATGAAGTACAGGTCTTAGAAAGGATCTTATGATCAGAACCCATCTTTGTATAATTCAACTTCCACCTCAAAAAGCTCAGGAGCACCATTACAAACTGCATTTGTGTCAAGTTCAGCAGCTCCTCCCCAAGCAACTACTTTAGGATCCGAAATGTGAAGGTCATCTAGCACCTAATATATAGTACCTGAAACAAACGCTATGAAGTTGAAGGACGAGAATCTCAGGAATATCACTGTGGAAGTTGCAAAGGAGCATATGGACCTCTTAGTTGATGTTGTTCATTCTTATGATGGTCTAGTTGCATGAAAGATCGGAAATTGCCATCTGGCTAATGAGGATTACGAGCAGGTGGACGAGAATGAATTGGAAAGAATGGACATTATGTGGCCATTGGAAAATGTTGTTCGAAGACCGAAGAAGTTCGTGAAGAAGACTGGACAGAACTTGATTATCACAAAGGATACAACTTTTGGTTTTGACAAAACCAAAGTTACCTGTTTTAATTATGGTGAAAAATGGCACTTTAAACGTGAATGTGTCAAGCCCAAGAAGACAAGTAACGAAAATCCATTCTCATCATTCAACCGTCAAAACAAACCCACAAGAGAAGCTGCTTCATCAAGCAAAGATACTAAAGCTTTAACTGCACAAGACAACGAAGTTCAAGATTGGACCTTCCGGTTTGTCTCTCCGGAGGAATCCAACATTGCTTGTGTTGAGGGTTTAGATGACGACTCTACAAGCGAAGCTGAAATAGCAGTGGAACTAGTGATGTCTAATAATGAAGAAACTACGAATGTGGTAAATCACCTGACAGGATCAGTGATCAAAGTTTGATGTATCAGAATATAAAGCAGCAGAATACAACCACGAATTAGACCAATTGTAGCAAGCTAACGATATATGTGAGCATTAAGATCGCATACAGTTATAGGGAGAGAATATGTATTTCTGATTTCTAGGAATGTTTATAGATGAGGAATATTTCTAATCAAATCATCATTCATTCCATTCAATTCCTCATTTCATTCCATGATTACAATAGGTTGTCACTCCTTATATAGAGTGCAACAGTCACTGCTGTTATCACGGAAAGTGACAACTGGCAGATCCAATACAGAAATAACTAAATCTTAACAAACTACTGAAATGTTCACAACTACTGAGAACATATCAGCAAGTTAAGTACAAAATATAAAACTACTGAAACTACAACGACTGAAGAACAAGCTCTTCAGTCGTTTTACAAAACTACTGAAACATAGAAAATAAAACTACTGATATCACAACTATTGAAGAAGTACTCTTCAGCAGTTGTGACAAACTACTGAGGCTTCAGTACTTGATCTTCAGACTTTGACCTTCAGGTGTTCATCAGCTGATGACTTCAGTAGATATCATCAGCTGATGTCTTCAGTCTTTGTCTTCAGACTTTGTACATCAGTTGTTGATCTTCAGCACTTGTGAACTCTTCAGCTGTTGTACTTCAGTACTTTGGTCTTTCAGCTTCAGCACTTGTGTTCTTCAGCTGTTGTACTTCAGTACTTTGGTCTTTCAGCTTCAGCACTTGTGTTCTTCAGCTGTTGTACTTCAGTACTTTGGTCTTTCAGCTTCAGCACTTGTGTTCTTCAGCTGTTGTACTTCAGTACTTTGGTTCTTCAGCTGTAAGGTCTTCAGTAGTTGATCTTCAGCTGTTGAAGTCTTCAGCACTTGTCAAACTACTGATGAGGCTTTCAGCAGTTGTTGTGATACCGTGTGGGACTTAGAGGTTTTCTGATCTTGGCTCATTGGTTCTTTTGGTCCAACAAACTCCCCCTGAACCAATGCAGCCAAAACCTCTAACTTATTTATACTCCCACTTATTGATGGCAAAAATGTTGGTCTTTTCCTTCTTGATCAGTAGAGAAGATGACCCATGTACGCTCCAGCCTGGGAAGAAATCTCAAATATTTGTTTGGCAGAGTATGAATGGGAACTCTGTTTTGGGGAACTGGACACAGAGTTGTTATCCCATTCATGAGATTTACTTCCCCATAATGAGTCTGTATGACTCACGAACATAGGCCTCAAGGAGAACAATTTGTTCCTCTTGAGAGAGTTCTTCAGCTCCTCCTTCGAAGAAGAACTCTGGACCATAGTACTCTGATAAGTACTTCATGGTCCTGCCATTTTTCAGCTCCACCGTAGTTACCTCCCTATATACAAATTCATCAGGATGGTTGCCTTCAAGGAGTAACTGGAGCTCATTCTTTTGGATGTCTTCAAGCTTTTTATATAACAACCCCTTCTTAATCATCTTGTTTTCTAGTAAGGCTTGAGGTGTCTTCTTTGCTTGGTGAGCTTTCTTGAATTCATCAATGATTTCCCAAGGTGAGACTACAACGGCCAACATGATGGTAGATTCTATTGTTTTTCGTACTTGGCCGTTGTATCTGTGTGGGATAGTTCTTTTATGGATTCTAGAACTCACCCTGGGGTCTGGCCATACTCTCACTCTCTCCTTCTGATACTGAAAGGTGTGCCTGAGAGTGTACAGCCGTTGAGCATGCCCTTTCATGGCTTGAATAGATGATGACTAAGGAAATTCCTTGTCAACCATCTTCAACAGTTGCTCATCGTGCTGTTTCTGCTGTTCTTCTTTTCTATCTTGACTCTGACCATTTCCCTTTGAGAGTCAGGTGTGATCATGGGTTGACTTCGGGGTTTTGGTAGCTTCAGAACAGCAGAGAGTGGCAGACTATCATCTTCATCCTCTTCTTCTTCTTCTTCTTCCATCCTCAGCACCCTTCTCCTCCTTCGGGGTACATCACTGGATGATGGTTGGTTTGGTGAAGGGATTGGTTTTGAAGAAAGAGGATGTTTGGATTTTGGCTTAGAGGTTGGTTGGGAGATTTGAGGGATAGGATCTGTTTGAGTGGGTGGAAGGGAAGGTTGATCTAGCATCCTTGTAGTTAATTTCGCCTTTGTGAGTTTAGCCATCTCTAACCTTTTGCCAGCCCCAGCCTCATCAAGGGCTTCCACAATAATCCCTTTGTTGAATTGCTCAGACAGACAGATTCTGGTGGCTATAGCCAGAATGCTGTCCCTGGACCATGCGCGGATCTCCATTAATGATCTTCCCAAGTATTTTGCAATAAAGCGGATCATTATTTCCAACCTCTCTTTCTCAAGAGCATCATACCCTGCCCATCGGGTTTGTATCTCTTTTACTTCTAACCTTCTGATCTCACTATCCAGTGTGGCTGTGTCAACCCCTGCCTGAAGAGTTGTTCAATTATTTTATCCATGGAGCGGCTGTGTGTGGTGTCAGCTTCTTTGACCAGCTCCTCCAAGGATTTGTCTTCAGCAGTGTGATCATCAGCACTTCTCTTTCGCTTGTACGTGAGCAGAGGTTGCTTTTCTTTTTCCTCCTCTTGGACTTGCTTCTCTCCTTTTCCTCAGATCTTTTCCTCTTCCTTTCTTTCACTGCAGGACTCTCCCCTTTTTGGTTGCATTGGAGGAAGGGGTTGGTACCGCAGAAAGAGTCTTTTGGACAGCAGCATCAACCAGGGGCTGTAATGTGAGGAAGCCTCTCATCAAGGGCTTTGATCACTATATCAGTGATTATGGGGGTGATGAGAGGGAGGGAATTTTGGAGTACAGCACCTATTTGCTCAGGAGGGTTCTGTTCCTGAGAAGTAGGGCCTGAAGCAGAGGCAGGTGGTTGATTTTGGGGTGGCTCAGTGTGTGGGAAACCTTCAAGGGAAGGTGCCATCTGTGGGTGTATGATGGTGGCAGATGGACTTGCATCTTGAGACATCTTGGCCGCAGCTCTTTGAGTCTGCTAACCTCATCTTCTAGAATGGTATTTGAGCAACTACATCATAGAAGAAGCTCAGGTCATCATCAGTTGTTACTGAATCACCTGACCTCCTGCTTAGAGCAGGATTTACATGCACTGGGTGTAGACCAGTTGGTGCATGTGCCCCTTGTGCTTGGTACTGGGGACTTCCAGCCTCAGGACAATGTCCATCATCAGCTGTTGCCTCTAGGGAGGTCTTAGCAATGTTACCAGCCTCACTCTGGTCATGTGCTGAGCCAGAGGAGGTGGCAGCCTCACTAGAGATTCTAAGCTCCTTGTCTACACCAGGAGATAGAATTGGGAAACCCCTGTGCTGTGGGTTCTCAGGTGCACTGTGTTCCTCCCCCTCAATTGTAGAGGAATTCCCAGTAGTAAGTGGTTTCTGGGGAGGGGGTGAGGAGTGCAATTGAGTCAGCACTTGTGCAACTATTAAAGTTGGGCTGTGAGGGGTGGTTGTTTGGGGTAAGGGGTTAGAAGCAGTGTGCACCTGGGGTGGATGGTGCTCTTCAATGGCAATCTCCTCAAGTGAGTAAGATCCCAGATAAGTAGGTGCCCCTTGGGTTGCTGCAGGCTCCTGTTGAGAGGAAGCCTGAGCGGCTGTGGCTGGAAGAGTCATTGTATCCACTAGGGGGTTCGGACTAGTGGATATAACCTGCGTTTGTGGTGCAGGAGCATCCTCAGGGGACTCAATTCCCTGAGTAGCCATTTTGGGTTTCTTTTTGGTGGGTTTGGTGGGGACATTGGATTTGGAGGTGGTGGCTGTGGGTTCCAGCTGCGTGGGTTTTCGCAGCTTGGCAGCCAGTTTGAGTGTCCGGTCAGAGTTGTGCCGGGAGTATACTTCAGGCAGAACAGCCGTAGCAGGACTCCCAGGCCAACAAGTCTCTCAGCATTAAGCTGGTATAATAATGGCCATTATGAACCGTGGATAGAGTATCCAACGGTTGGCAGTTAGTTTTTGAGCCATATCTTTGAGCTCTGAAAATATTAATTCGGAAAAATTCAGTGGTTGTTGCTCAAGGATAAATACATTACCTGCTGCCATTTGGTGGACATTTGATCCCAAGACGATGTCTTAGGGGCCAAACATACATTGACCATATGAAAAATCAGGCGCTCAGCGTCATTAAAGTGTTTCTTCATGATGGTGGTGGCACTGAGATCACCTTGATATCCATGCTGAGCAAATGATAGATCTATGGTGCCCTTCGGATATCCAGTAGGAGAGGTAGCATCACTCAGTTGAAGAATTTTACGGATTGTTGCAGGAGTAATCACTACTTCTTTGTTGTTGACTACTGACCGGAGGGATCGTGTGTTGCTCTCCTCAGTTGTAACAGTAACGTTCATCCAAAATTGGTTCAAGGATTCGGCATGTAAAACGGGGTTCAGAAGGAATGCCTTGTTGTATTGGGACTGAACCATAAGATCGATAGCAGTATCGAACTTAGTCCAGAGCGGCGATTTTGTGAGGTAGGCAACACAGTTGTGTCGCGGTTTAATTTGCATAGACGCCATGGAAGTTTTGGAGAGGAACGTTAGGTTTGAAGAAGATGAAGCATGGAGAGCTCGGTTAAGGGTATTTATAGGGTACGGGTGAGGAAACGACTGAAGGATGTGGTGTTAGTCATCAGTAGTTTTAAACGACCGTTGACATGGTATTATCCTTTCAGATGTTGAAACAGCTGAAGTCGTGGTGTTAGGCATCAGTAGTTTAGAAAACTACTGAAGCCCGTGGTTTTGACTTCAGATGATTGAAACAACTGAGGACATGGTGTTTGTCATCAGTAGTTATGAAACTACTGAAGACAGTGGTTTTGTCATCAGCTGTTGTAAACAGCTGAAGACTTGGTATTAGTCATCAGTAGTTATAAAACTACTGAAGACGTGGTTTTGCTTCAGTTGTTTAAAATGAAACAGCAGTTGTACAAACGACTGAAGAGAAAGTTCTCTTCAGCTGTTTTCGTCAATTCTTAGCTTTTCAGCTGTTTCAAACTATCCTCAACACATTCATCAGTCTTTATGACTGATTTCAGTTGTTTCATAGGACATCAGTACTTATCTATTTTTACTGATTGCAGTAGTTATGACTGCATCAGTAGTTGTAACTACTTCAGTAGTTTAGAGCAGATGAAGTACTTCAGTACTTGTGAGACATTTAGCCTTCAGTAGTTATAAAACTACTGAGGTTAAAAGAGCTCATCAGTACTTATATGTGACAGGCACTCATGATCATCAGTATGAATTACTGAGATCATCAGTAGTTGTCACCTATTCTAGCTGCAGCATACCAAGCCTTAACACCAGGTTTTGGAAAGTTGAACTATCCAAAGGCTTAGTAAAAATGTCTGCAAGCTCATCAGCACTAGGCACAAACTTAGGATCAATCAGACCTTTTTCAAAACAATCCCTTATAAAATGATGTCTGATCTCTATATGTTTGGTCCTAGAGTGCTGGACTGGATTTTTGACAATGCAAAGAGCTGAAGCACTATCCATTAACAATGGAGTCTTAGTCTCTGTAATGCCATAATCCAAAAGTTGGTTTTGAAGCCAGAGTACCTGAGATGTACAGCTTGCAGCAGCAATGTACTCTGCTTCCGCAGTGGATGTAGCAACTGAGGTCTGTTTCTTGCTCTGCCAAGAAATCAAGCAGTTGCCTAGGAATTGACATCCACCAGAAGTTGATTTCCTGGTCAACTTACACCCTGCATAGTCACTGTCAGAAAAAGCAACTAATTTACCAGAATGTCTGGTAGAATACCATAAACCTAGAGATGGAGTGCCTTGCAGATATCTAAAGATCCTCTTGACTGCAATCAGATGAGACTCTTTAGGTGCAGCCTGAAATCTAGCACAAACACATGTAGCAAACATAATATCTGGTCTAGAAGCTGTTAAATACATCAAGGACCCAATCATACATCTGTAAAGTGTTTCATCAACCACTTTACCTTTCTGATCTGAGTCCAGTTGTGTGGTGCTGCTCATGGGAGTAGAACAGGGCTTACAGTTTTGTAAATCAAACTTTTGCAAAAGATCTTTTGTATATTTGGATTGATGAATAAAAATTCCATCAGCCTTTTGTTTGATTTGCAACCCCAGAAAGAACTGTAATTCTCCCATGGCACTCATTTCAAACTTCTGTTGCATCAACTTTGTAAAGGCATCACACAACTTTGGATCAGAGGATGCAAAAATGATATCATCTACAAAAATTTGAACAAGTAGATTATGCTGCCCAGCTTTCTTAATAAATAAAGTCTTGTCTATGGAGCCTCTAGTGAAATTGTTTTCCAGAAGAAAGTTTGATAATGTCTCATACCAGGCTCTGGGAGCTTGTTTTAACCCATAAAGAGCTTTATCAAGCTTATACACCCAATTAGGATGTTTATTGTCCTCAAAGCCTGGAGGTTGACATACATAAACCTCTTCTTTAACTTTTCCATACAAAAATGCACTTTTGACATCCATTTGAAAGACTTTAAGTTTTTGATAAGCAGCATAAGCTAAAAACAATCGAATTGCTTCCAGTCTGGCTACAGGGGCAAGGTTTCATCATAATCAATACCTTCTTCTTGTGCAAACCCCTGAACAACCAGTCTGGCCTTGTTCTTAACAATAAGCCCATTTTCATCAGTTTTGTTTTCCTAAACACCCATTTAGTGCCTATTGCACACTTACCTGGAGGTAGAGGAACCAGTTCCCACACTTGCTGTTTCTTGAACTGAAGAAGCTCAAGCTGCATGGCATCAACCCATCCATTGTCCTTTAAAGCAATGTGATAATTCTTTGGCTCTTGCTGACTGATGAAGAGAGCATAGAAGCAGAAATTTGACAATTGACTTCTTGTTGATACTCCAGCAGTGATATCACCAATGATTTGAGACATAGGGTGATTCTTCAGATCTTGATACACAATGAGATCTGTGCAAGTGTTTGTAGCCGGTTCAGCAGCAACAGATGGTGATGGTGAATCATTTCCTTGAAACCATCAGTGGATGGTAATTCAAAGGAAGTTGAATTCGAAGAAATCTCATCAGCATTTGTTGTGGATGGTGCTACTGGCGCTACAGGAACATCAGGTCTAGTTGAGTCAGGCAGCTGATCACTAAACCTGAAGAGGTGAGTACTGCAATCATCATCATCATCAGCAGTACCACCAGGTGGTGAACAGTTGACAGGAGCAACAGCAGGAGTTTGATAAGGAACATATTGCAGTATGTCCAGATCAAATAACTCCACAGGACTTTGTGGAATCTTGTCCTTTGGAGATTCATTAAACTTAACATGTAGAGTTTCTTCAACCATCTTTGTTCTGCAGTTGAAGACTCTGTATGCCTTGCAAGTAGATGAATAACCAACAAAGTATCCTGCATCCACCTTAGGATCAAATTTGTGGAGTTGATCCTTTGTGTTGAGAATAAAACAGGGACACCCAAATGCTTTGAAAAATGAAATCAGTGGAGCCAAATGATGGAGAACTTCATATGGAGTCTTCATCAACCTCTGATTTACTAAAACTCTATTTTGCACATAACAAGCTGTGTTGACAGCTTCGGCCCAAAAGGTCAATGGCAAACCTGAGAGTCAGCCAGCATGGACCTGGCAGCTTCAATGAGGGTCCTGTTCTTTCTCTCCACTACTCCATTTTGTTCTGGAGTCCTTGGAATGCTGAACTGCCTTTTGATTCCCTTTGAAAGATAGAAGACATCAAGTGTATGATTTCTGAACTCTGTTCCATTATCACTCCTAATACACTTGACTGGAAGGGAATACTGCTTCTCAATGTACAGCACAAAGTGGATAATCTTCTGTGCAGCCTCATCCTTTGAATGTAGAAAGAAAGTCCATGCAAATCTGGAGTAATCATCCACAATTACCAGACAGTATTTCTTCTTTGCCATGCTCATTACTCTCACAGGACCAAATAGATCCATATGCAGTAATTGCAAGCAGGCAGTGGACTTGGACACTTCAATAGGAGGAAATGAGACCTTGTGCTGTTTTCCTTTTAAACAAGCAGTGCATGTTTCATCACAGTGGAACTCCTTTATTGGTAAGCCTCTGACTAAACTATTGTGGCTAAGCTGATTCATGTTTTTGAGATTGACATGACCAAGCCTCCTGTGCCACAGTTTAGATTCTTGAAAAGAGGCTTTGGAAAATAGGCAAGGATTGCCTTTGAGATCTATCTTCTTAGAGAGATCTAAGGCATACACTCTTCCTGTCCTGTTGGCTTTCAGGAGAGTGTGATCATCCAACACCTTGTCAATCAAGTGCAAAACTTTGGATGACAGAATCCTACAGTTTTGACTTGTGAAAAGGGCAACATGGCCTTTATCACACATTTGACTGACACTCAAGAGGTTGTACTTGAGATTTTCCACATGATTAACATCATCAAATTTGATTTCTCCATTGGAGACAAAGCCCTTACCGATGATGTAACCCCTAGCATCATTGCCAAAAGAGACGAATCCCTTCTTTCCTTGAGAGTAGTCATGAAGAAGAGAGATGTTCCCAGTCATGTGCATAGATCCCCCACTGTCTACATACCAGATGCTACTTTGGCATGTTGAAGAACCCTGCAATAATAAACAATCAGTTAGTTTTAGAGACCCAAACCTTTTGGTTTTGGGCCTGGTCTCATCATAGATGGTAAACTAACATGTTTATTTGTAACAACAGCCTGAGAAGAAGAAGATGGTGTAGAAGAGGAGTCCTTTGGCTTAGACCTCCTTTTCTGGTTTCAACATAGGAGAATCTAGTTGGTTAACTCTACCCAACAGATGTTGTACCATCATCACCAGCTGTGTCTGATTTTGTGATAAAGCTTTCAGCTCATCAGACACATTGCTAGTGGAGTTAGATAAGGTCCTATGTTGCACCTTCTTCTTTTGAGCACCCTCAGCTGTCACCTGTTTAACTCCTTCCTTTTTGAATTGCTTTAAGGACTTAAGGGTTACAGGATTTGATGTTGCTGATACAAATGTGGTCTCAAACTCAGTTTTCATTTTTACCATTTTCTCATTAATTTCTTCTTTTTGTTTGAGTTTGGAACCTCTTTTGTACCAAAAATCATCTGTAAGATGATTGAACAAACCACATATTTCACATGGTTTCTTCTTCATCTTAGGTTGATCATCAACTGAAGATGGTGAAGCAACAGAAGACTTGTTCTTCAATGCTTTGGAAGCATTGATTGCTTTCTTGACATCCTCTTTAGTAGCCTTCAAACTCCTTCTACTGCTAGTTTTCTTCTCTTCAGTGCTGACAGCAGTTGAAGTTTGAACTTCAGGTGTTAAATCCTGCTCTCCAGTCCTTTCAGGACCTTCAGGATTAACTCCTGAGTTGATCAACTTATTGATCATGTGAATGTCAGCATTTGGACCATCAACATCAGCTGATAGGTTCAAGGAGGACTTGATGCTGACTGCTACTTCTGATTGTGCTGTATCAGAAGGTAGATCACATGATTTGATGGATTGGTTATCACTCTCACCATCAGATTCTACCTCTGCTCTCGGGGTAAAATCTGTAGGTGGAGCAGTGTGATTATAGCCAATGCCAAACTTCACATTTGAAGCAGATTGCTTACTAAGAAGCATTTCAAAACCTTTGCATGATTGTACCCATCTATCACACTCGACCTGGGTAACTGCAAGGGTTTCTTTGAGATCTTTGTACTTCTCTAGAAGTACATCTTCTCTAGCCTTATCATCAATTATTTTGCAATTCAGTTTATAAACCTCATCATTTTTATCTTTGAGCACAAACTCAAACTCAGCTTTGTTTTTGGAAATTATTTGTTCTAGCTCAATGTTCTTATTAATCAAAGCTACATTTGCTTCTCTAATGGAAGCAAATGCTGCTATGCATTGTTCAGAACATAATTTGGCTTTTGCCTCAGAGGATACCTGTGATACCTGAGGTGTAGAGGCATTGGAAGATGAAGTATCAGCAGACTCCAAAGCCATAAGAGCTAGATTCCCAAAGGGACTGTCACCACCATGTTGACCAGCACCTGAGAACAGTTGATCATGACCAGACAAGTCATCTGGTAAACTGCTCCAGTCAACAACTCCTGGGGTGAAGAAGCTGTGTTGTTGAGATGAAGGTTGTTGATGAGATAGGGAAGGCTGAGGTTCTGGTAATGCATGAGGTTGTGGTGTCATAGGAACTTGAACTTCATTTGACTGTGGCATGTAATAACCAGGGTACTGATATGGCATTTGGCCCTGAGGAACAAAATATGCAGAGATTGTTGTTGAGGATGATGACTAGATGTGACAGGATGTTGCCCTCTGTTTTGTTGACTATTGCTAGGAAAAGTCACAAAGGGTGCATTAGAGTTTGATCCAGTTGATCTACACTCTCTTGCAAAGTGTCCAAGCCGTTGGCATTTGTGACACCTCAACTTGCTCTTGTCAAAACCAACTTTGGTTTTGCCAGAGAGTCCTGGGAATTTTCTTCCAGTTCTTTTGTAGAACTTCTGAGATCTGATATTTATCAAGGCCATTTGGCTCAAAATGACAGGTCATGATCACAAGTTTGATGTATCAGAATATAAAGCAGCGAATACAACCACGAATTAGACCAATTGTAGCAAGCTAACGATATATGTGAGCATTAAGATCGCATACAGTTATAGGGAGAGAATATGTATTTCTGATTTCTAGGAATGTTTATAGATGAGGAATATTTCTAATCGAATCAATCACTCATTCCATTCAATTCCTCATTTCATTCAATGATTACAATAGGTTGTCACTCCTTATATAGAGTGCAACAGTCACTGCTGTTATCACGGAAAGTGACAACTGGCAGATCCAATACAGAAATAACTAAATCTTAACAAACTACTGAAATGTTCACAACTACTGAGAACATATCAGCAAGTTAAGTACACAATATAAAACTACTGAAACTACAACGACTAAAGAACAAGCTCTTCAGTCGTTTTACAAAACTACTGAAACATAGAAAATAAAACTACTGTATCACAACTACTGAAGAAGTACTCTTCAGCAGTTGTGACAAACTACTGAGGCTTCAGTACTTGATCTTCAGACTTTGACCTTCAGGTGTTTCATCAGCTGATGACTTCAGTAGATATCATCAGCTGATGTCTTCAGTCTTTGTCTTCAGACTTTGTACATCAGTTGTTGATCTTCAGCACTTGTGAACTCTTCAGCTGTTGTACTTCAGTACTTTGGTCTTTCAGCTTCAGCACTTGTGTTCTTCAGCTGTTGTACTTCAGTACTTTGGTTCTTCAGCTGTTAGGTCTTCAGCACTTGATCTTCAGCTGTTGAAGTCTTCAGCACTTGTCAAACTACTGATGAAGCTTTCAGCAGTTGTTGTGATACCGTGTGGGACTTAGCGGTTTTCTGATCTTGGCTCATTGGTTCTTTTGGTCCAACAAACTCCCCCTGAACCAATGCAGCCAAAACCTCTAACTTATTTATACTCCCCTTATTGATGGCAAAAATGTTGGTCTTTTTCCTTCTTGATCAGTAGAGAAGATGACCCATGTACGCTCCGGCCTGGGAAGAAATCTCAAATATTTGTTTGGCAGAGTATGAATGGGAACTCTGTTTTGGGGAACTGGACACAGAGTTTTTATCCCATTCATGAGATTTACTTCCCCATAATGAGTCTGTACGACTCTCTTGTGTAGGCCTCAAGGAAGGTGATTTGTTCCTCCATGGTTAGCTCTTCAGCACCTCCTTCAAACAATGATTCCGGCCCATAATACTCAGACAGGTATTTGGCCTGTTTCCATTCTTTAGCTCCACAGTTGTTATTATTCTGTAAGCAAACTCATCCGGGTGATTACCCTCTAGGAACAACTGGAGCTCATTTTTCCTAACTTCTTCAAGCCTCTTGTAAACTAACCCCTTTTTCACTATTTTGTTTTCCAACATCTTCTGAGGGGTTAGATTAGCTTTGTAGGCCTTCTTGAAGTCTTCTAGGATTTCCCAGGGTGAAACTACAAAGACCAGAGAGATCACTTCATCTACGATCTTTTTCACCTGGCCAATGTATCTCCGAGGTATATTGTTCTTATGAATTCTTTGAGAGACCCTGGGATCAGGCCAAATCCTCACTCTTTCCTTTTGATATTGAAAGGTATGCCTGAGAGTGTAAAGTCTGAGGGCTTGCTCCTTCATATTGATGATGGAAGATGGCTGCATAAGCTTTGTCAACTCTCTTCAGCAATTCCTCATCATGCTGTTTATGAAGCTCTTCTTCTTCTAGCTTCACTTTAACCATTTGTCTCTGGACTTCAGGAGTAATTGCTGAGGAGTGACTTGTGGCCTTAGGCAACTGAATCACAGCTGAGAGCGGCAGCCTGTCTTCTTCATCTTCGTCATCGTCTTCTAGCCTCAATATCCTTCTCTTCTTCTTCAAGGGTATATCATCGGCTATGGGTTTTGAGGGTAGGGAGTTGGTTTGGTGGTTGCGTTTTGGGTGGTTTTGGTGTGGGAATGTTGACAGGCTGTTCTAGCATCCTTGAGGTGAGTGTGGCTTTTGATTGCTTGGCTAGCTCAGTCCTGCTCCCAGCACCCGCTTCATTCAAAGCTTCAATGACAAGCCCCTTAGTATATACTTCAGATGAACAGATCTTGGTGGTGATTGCCAAGATACTGTCCCTGGACCAAGCTTTGATTTCGATCATTGACCTTCCAAGATATTTTGCAATAAATCTGATCATGATTTCAAGCCTTTCTCTTTCAACACTTCATAACTTGCCCATCTGTTCTGGATTTCTTCAATCTCTAGTCGTCGAATCTCAGAGTCAAGTTTATTGGTGTCATGGCCTTGCCTAAACAGCTGATCATGATGTTGTCCATTGATCTACTGTGTTCGGCATCAGCCTCTTTTATCAGTAGCTCCAAGGCTTTATCTTCAGCAATGTGCTCATCAGCACCTTTCTTTCTCTTATAGGTGAGCATTAGTTGCTGTTCTTTCTCCTCCTCTTCTTTTTCCTCCTCAGATCTTTTCCTCTTCCTTCTTTCACTGCAGTACTCTCCCCCTTTTTGGTTGCATTGGAGGAAGGGGTTGGTACCGCAGAAAGAGTCTTTGAATAGCAGCATCAACCAAGGGCTGTAATGTTGAGGAAAGCCTCTCATCAAGGGCTTTGATCACTATATCAGTGATTATTGGGGTGATGAGAGGAAGGGAATTTTGGAGTACAGCACCTATTTGCTCAGGAGGGTTCTGTTCCTGAGAAGTAGGGCCTGAAGCAGAGGCAGGTGGTTGATGTTGGGATGGCTCTGTGTTTGGGAAACCTTCAAGGGAAGGTGCCATCTGTGGGTGTATGAGGGTGGCAGATGGACTTGCATCCTGAGACATCTTGGCCAGCAGCTCTTTGAGTCTGCTAACCTCATCCTCTAGATGGTGTTTTGAGCAACTACATCATAGAAGAAGCTCAGGTCATCATCAGTTGATACTGAATCACTTGACCTCCTGCTTAGAGCAGGGTTTACATGCACTGGGTGTAGACCATTTTGCATGTGCCCCTTGTGCTTGGTACTGGGGACGTCCAGCCTCAGGACAATGTCCATCATCAGCTGTTGCCTCTAGGAGGTCTTAGCAATGTTACCAGCCTCACTCTGGTCATGTGCTGAGTCAGAGGAGGTTGCAGCCTCACTAGATATTCTAAGCTCCTTCTCTACACCAGGAGATAGAATTGGGAACCCCTGTGCTGTGGGTTCTCAGGTGCACTGTGTTCCTCCCCCTTAATTGTAGAGGAATTCCCAGTAGTAAGTGGTTTCTGGGGAGGGGGTGAGGAGTGCAATTGAGTCAGCACTTGTGCAACTATTAAAGTTGGGCTGTGAGGGGCGGTTGTTCGGGGTAAGGGGTTAGAAGCAGTGTGCACCTGGGGTGGATGGTGCTCTTCAATGGCAATCTCCTCAAGTGAGTAAGATCCCAGATAAGTAGGTGCCCCTTGGGTTGCTGCAGGCTCCTGTTGAGAGGAAGCCGAGCGGCTGTGGCTGGAAGAGTCATTGTATCCACTAGGGGGTTCGGACTAGTGGATATAACCTGCGTTTGTGGTGCAGGAGCATCCTCAGGGGACTCAATTCCCTGAGTAGCCATTTTGGTTTCTTTTTGGGTTTGGTGGGGACATTGGATTTTGAGGTGGTGGCTGTGGGTTCCAGCTGCGTGGGTTTTCGCAGCTTGGCAGCCAGTTTGAGTGTCCGGTCAGAGTTGTGCCGGGAGTATACTTCAGGCAAACAGCCGTAGCAGGGACTCCCAGGCCAACAAGTCCCTCAGCTTAAGCTGGTCTATAATAATGGCCATTATGAACCGTGGATAGAGTATCCAACGGTTGGCAGTTAGTTTTTGAGCCATATCTTTGAGCTCTGAAAATATTAATTCTAAAAAGTTCAGTGGTTGTTGCTCAAGGATAGAATACATTACCTGCTGCCATTTGGTGGACATTTGATCCCAAGACGATGTCTTAGGGGCCAAACATACATTGACCATATGAAAAATCCGCTCAGCGTCATTAAAGTGTTTCTTCATGATGGTGGTGGCACTGAGATCACCTTGATATCCATGCTGAGCAAATGATAGATCTATGGTGCCCTTCGGATATCCAGCAGGAGAGGTAGCATCACTCAGTTGAAGAATTTTACGGATTGTTGCAGGAGTAATCACTACTTCTTTGTTGTTGACTACAGACCGGAGGGATCGTGTGTTGCTCTCCTCAGGTGTAACAGTAACGTTCATCCAAAATTGGTTCAAGGATTCGGCATGTAAAACGGGGTTCAGAGGAATGCCTTGTTGTATTGGGACTGAACCATAAGATCGATAGCAGTATCGAACTTAGTCCAGAGCGGCGATTTTGTGAGGTAGGCAACACAGTTGTGTCGCGGTTAATTTGCATAGACGCCATGGAAGTTTTGGAGAGGAACGTTAGGTTTGAAGAAGATGAAGCATGGAGAGCTCAGGTTAAGGGTATTTATAGGGTACGGGTGAGGAAACGACTGAAGGATGTGGTGTTAGTCATCAGTAGTTTTAAACGACCGTTGACATGGTATTATCCTTTCAGACGTTGAAACAGCTGAAGTCGTGGTGTTAGGCATCAGTAGTTTAGAAACTACTGAAGACCGTGGTTTTGACTTCAAATGATTGAAACAACTGAGGACATGGTGTTTGTCATCAGTAGTTATGAAACTACTGAAGACAGTGGTTTTGTCATCAGCTGTTGTAAACAGCTGAAGACTTGGTATTAGTCATCAGTAGTTATAAAAACTACTGAAGACGTGGTTTTGCTTCAGTTGTTTAAAATGAAACAGCAGTTGTACAAACGACTGAAGAGAAAGTTCTCTTCAGCTGTTTTCGTCAATTCTTAGCTTTTCAGCTGTTTCAAACTGTCCTCAACACATTCATCAGTCTTTATGGCTGATTTCAGTTGTTTCATAGGACATCAGTACTTATCTGTTTTTACTGATTGCAGTAGTATGACTGCATCAGTAGTTGTAACTACGTCAGTAGTTTAGAGCAGATGAAGTACTTCAGTACTTGTGAGACATTTAGCCTTCAGTAGTATAAAAACTACTGAGGTTAAAAGAGCTCATCAGTACTTATATGTGACAGGCACTCATGATCATCAGTATGAATTACTGAGATCATCAGTAGTTGTCATCTATTCTAGCTGCAGCATACCAAGCCTTAACACCAGGTTTTGGAAAGTTGAACTATCCAAAGGCTTAGTAAAAATGTTTGCAAGCTCATCAGCACTAGGCACAAACTTAGGATCAATCAGACCTTTTTCAAAACA